>CM021733.1:29282088-29383550 GCA_011075105.1 Heteronetta atricapilla
GGGAAAGGGAAAGGGAAAGGGAAAGGGAAAGGGAAAGGGAAAGGGAAGGGGAAAGGGAAAGGGAAGGGGAAAGGGAAAGCGAAAGGGAAAGGGAAAGCGAAAGGGAAAGGGAAAGGGAAAGGGAAAGGGAAAGGGAAAGGGAGAGGGAGAGGAAGAGGGAGAGGGAGAGGCAAAAAGAAAGGGAAAGGGAAAAGAGTACAAAAGAAAGGGAGGAAAGTTTATCTTGTCCTTAGTAAGTAAAAAAGGGCAAGACTAGCATAATGACTCTAAATCTTCCTGTTAACTGACCATGGCCACACACAGCTGCTTTTTAGGTGGCAGGCAGAAGAGGATAGGTATGAAGCTGTTACTACACAATATGATTTGTCGAAAGAGCTTGCACCATACAGTACAGTATGAGTAGCACAGTTATAGCCTGTTTAGCCTGTCAAATAATTCCACCATTGTAGGAGAGGGTTGCACCAGGTGACCTTCTGAGGACCTTTACCACTTTAATTATTCTATGATTCTTTTCTCAATTTTAATACACTCATAAACTTAATTTCAGCTTTACAAATTGTCAGTCACACCTAGAATTGTAACTGAAATGGTACAAAGCATGCAGGCTGCAGACTGCCCTCTCTGCCAAACCTGCTGACAGCAGAAGGCCTGCTCCAGCTTTTGAGGTCTGTGCATGAACAGAAAGGAAAGTTAGCAGCTTAACTTACTTACCTGTCTACCATCCCAAAGCACAAAATAAAAAAAATAAAAATAGTTATTCAGAGAAAATCTGTGTGATGGACTAGGCAGTCTCTGGGAAGCACTCTGCCTCCTTCTTGCAGGTTTGTTGAAGGTCTTGCTGAAAGCTCGTTGGATTTTTTTCCTTCAGCTGTGTTGTTTGTTTTAAGAGAAAGTGCTACCTCTCTCTGTCAACCTTCCTCCCTCGCCTTGACTTTGAAAGCACTTTGGAGCAGGCTCTCTGTTACTTTTTCAGGACAGTGAACTCCTGCACTGATGAGATAATTATCCGGAGTGAATTTGAGAGCAGAACATCACGGTCTCCTTTCCACAGGGACTCGCTCCCATTATTTCCCATGGCCCGCATTACTGTTTCACCACAGCAGCTGAAAAGAAAATACAGGGATTTGGCAATCTAGGATCAACAGTTTTCCTCATTTAATAAAAACACCTTCCAGTAGGGTTTGCTGCTCAGGCAAATAACTAGCAACGGAATAGAGAGAAATAATCCACTGCTTCATTCTTATCACCATGTTTCATTTTGGGAATCTGGTGGTGGGATAGAGGAAAAGAAAGAGAATAGGGCAACACTTTAAAAGAGAAGAAAATGTCCAAATATAAAGTTCCAAGTCTTGTCATGCTGCTTTGGTTATTTATATTGGAAATTCCAAAATACCTGCAGTATTCATAGAAATGAAAGTTAATTAAACTCTTGTTTGTTTGTTTGTTTTCCACAAAAGCATTCTTTAGCAGCAAGCACTAACTGATCAAAATTGCAGATGTAAATTAAACGTAGACTTACACCTGTTTCAGAATTTAGAGTCAAGAGAATAAAGAATTGGGCCTTTTGTTATATTTTTTTAATGTATTTGAATGAATTTTATGTGCCTGTGCAAAGTCTTGAAAAGCATTTATCATCAGGGGATTTCTGTTGCGACTAACTTAACTTCTCCTGTGATTTCTTATTGAACCGCGCAGATGTTTTACAATAAAAATCCTTCCTGTTATTGAGGATCAATTATGGGTCTTTATTCTGTCTGAGAGTTTGTCCATCAAACTATGGCACTGCCTCCCACGGGGGATTCAAATGCAAAGATTTCCTTGCAATTACTCTCCATTCAGTAATAACCACTTCTGTTAGTTCTCAAGCTAGACATCTCCCGTTACCTGTCAATGACAGCAGAAGGGAGAGTTCAATCTTCTCCTAAATTTAAGTCGTTCATGTCTAAGTTAAAACAGTCTCTCACTGCTGTGTTAGCTTTGAGGAGAAAAAAATAGTCAAAAGTAAACTGCAGCCTCAAAGCTCCAGAGGTATAATGACTGTGGGATCAAGCTTTTTAGAAAGTAAAAATTATCTCATTCAAATCTACAAGAAATAAATGTGTTTGAGCCGGAGAATTTTGGCATGGTCTTTGGCACTGACAAGGGAAAGGCACTTTGCAGTACAGGTAGGCAAAAGACTCACCTGAGACACAGCATGCAAAATACAGGTATTGAGCTCTGTCTTTCTGTAATGTCGGTCATACTGCAAGGTGTTCGTGTGGTAACTTAGGGCATATTTTCATCTGACTGTGGGGAAATGAAAAGACATCTCAAGTAGCTCTAGATGACGAACATAGTAAATTAACCAGCACAGAGCTGGCATGCCCTGGCTAGGGCAGTCTAGCTCACCTAGAAGACTAGATCCACTTTAAAGTTTTGTAAGCATTTCCCCAGTTCTTATGCAGCGAGTTATTACATATCAGAAGGTCGTGCTTTTCTTCTCAGTTCACAGCTAAGCCGGTCACCGATTCGCCCAGAAGGGCTGTAACTTCCCTGCCCCGTGCTGGTGCTTGCTGCACGCTCGGACATGGGTGGTACGGGTCTGGCCATGCAGCTGTGGAGCTGCCAGTAGCCAAATCACGGCCGTTTCCTTCCCTGCATGTGCTAGCAAGCTATGAAAAACAGTTCTTTTTGTCTGATCCACTGTTAATAAACTAGATTTTCTGTAAATGGGTGGAAATCAATTCACTCTCTTTCAGAATAAGCTGGTGCTGCCAGCTTGGCTAGAAACAGGGAAACATGTTGACATCAATCATGTCTATATGCCTTTGTACACAGACTGTACACCATCACGAAGGCAAACACATATGTACATTCTCCTTAATCCTTTGAAAAAGAAAAAAAAAAAAAAAGGAAGATTGAAGTGGAAAAAAGGGAACAAGTTAGTTCCAAAAAAAACCCTTACATTGTACTTTGAATAATGAGGACTACATGGCTTCGCAGGGCCTATTGCATCCCTCCTGCTGCCTGGCAGTACTATTGCATGGTTGCACCACCTACATGGCAGACTCATTTTATATTTTGCATGACTTACGTGTGGCTCATCACTGCATCCAAAGTGAACCTGAATCAATGCATTTTTCAAATAGGAGAGTAAAGAATAATCACTGGACTGAGGTAATGACTAAGACACATTAGAGAGGATGCACAGAATAGCCTTTAGATGAGTAGAGATTGGAACACATCCCTCGTACTGTGACATATCAGGAGCTCGAGCTATTTACTTAACCAAAGGAGAGGTCATGAAGTGGCTTGACTGCAGTGTAGAGGTAAATATGCAAGGAGCAGACGGGTAGCGAAAGCTTTTCAGTATCTATCATGCAAAGGTGTAACGAGAACAATAACCTCAAAGTTTAACCTAATTAAATTCAGACCAAAACCAAAGCTCTTTCTTTTTGTGTGCTTGGAACAGCACACATAGCACTGTGTGATGTTTCTCCTCTAAAATCAAGATTGTTTTCCAAAATGCTATGCTGTAGTATAAATAAGAGTAAACTTGGGCACTCTTGTGGTCTGTATTACATATTACTGAGATTGTCCCTTCTGATCTTTGAATCTTTCAAGCTAGGATGTGTTGGCTGCCCTTCAGCTAGCTTTCTCTGGCACTCCCAGAAGCTTTAGCATTCTTCGTCTCTTGCCAAGCAACAACAGTAGGAACAGGGAATTCCTTCCTGACTTCGCAGCTCTCAGAGAAAATCAAGTACATTTCATCCTTTGTCAGCCTTAAAGCAAAAAGCTTCTTTAGTCGATAGGAGTATAACGTAGTTCCCAGCAGCAGCAGCAAAAAGAGCAGAGAAAGTGTGCTTTCACAGACAGAGTCTGACTTTGCACTGCCCGACCTTTAGCTACCCTGTACTTGGAGAGGTGACCGTGGACAAGGGCTAGGGACGAAGAACAGGCAGTGGAGAGGCAGAAATCTGAGAGTTACCTGTTGCTGGTGGGGTGGTCAGTGGTAGCCGTGTAGTCCTGTGCCAAGAAGTGCAGGAGGGAGGCAGGTGTATTGGTATTTATCTCTTTTTATATCGCTTTACTGTCATCACTGCAAGGACCAAGGACAAGCTTGAGTTTCTTAGACACCTCTATGATTTTTATGTTAAAGAAACTTGTTCTATGTTTTTGAGGGCTAGTGACACCTGATATGAACATGCACTAATGCAACTCCACTTCTGTCCCACTCATGTGCCTCAACAAGAATTTCAACTGCATTTGACAAAGATGTAAAGTATCCGAGATGTGACATTTCCACTAGGTTTCATGGAAATCAGTGGCTGAGTAGAGGGAAGAGACAAACAAGTACCAATGCTAAGGAAGAGGCTGTTGAAGTTGAGACCCTTCCTAATTTCCAAGAGGCAGGGTCTTGCCAACTGACAAGGCCACTCAGATGTGCACCATGTTTATTTAACATATCCTTTACACGATCATAGAAGCTATGATACACATAGAATTGTAGCATCATTAAGGTTGGAAGAGACTTCCATGATCACCTGGTCCAACCATACCCCCACCACCAGTGTCACCCACTAAACCACGTCCCTAATCACCATGTTCAACCCTTCCTTGAACATCCCCAGGGACTCCACCACCTCCCTGGGCAACCCGTTCCAATGCCTGACTGCTCTTTCCGAGAAGGAATGTCTCCTGATTTCTAGCCTAAACCTCCTCTGGTGCAACTTGAGGCCATTCCCTCTAGTCCTATCCCTAGCATGAGCAGCTGGATCCACCTGAGTTGGCCAGTGGGCACAGTTCACACAGAGTTTTTCACTTGACAAAGTGTTTGCAGGATCAAGGTCTTATCTCGTAACCATTCATTAAAGCATATTGACTAGTTCAGTGGGTGAAAGGAAGTGCCTGATTATTTTGTACATTGTCTGCTATGTAATTATTTACACATCTCAGAAGGAAATGTAAATTGTTACTCCTCTATTCAACAGCACATTACACTCTGCTAATATATAAAGCATCTGCTTGGTATATGCAGTGAACTCCCTCACTATATTTCTTAGAAAAGTAACAATCAAATAAGATACAATAAGATATAAATCAAATATCCCAGAGTAATACGGTCCAAACTAATATGCTGTAGTATTTCCAAACCTGTTAGTAAATGGTTAAGTCCACTGTCCATGCCACTGTGGGGGCACGCAGGGAAATCATGAGAACTCTTTAATCTGTTGTCACTTTGCTTACTGTACTTCCATCAGCTCCATTCTTCAGGTACCAATGTACTGAAGTCAAAGTTCTTTGTCTCTTTCTTAATTTTTAATCTAGATAGTTATGCTTTTTATCAGAAACACTTTACTTTTGCTTTTTCACATACACAACGTTGGTTTTTGTAATCTTGCACATTTATTTATTTTTTCGGGTTTTCCATCCCAAATGTCTTATTAAAATCAGGAAAGGTAAACAGGAGTACCCCTATCTATCAATTGAAAAGTCATTGACGTATTAGAACGAGACCTGAGGTGTATTTGTACTGGATGTGGGGGACAATAGCACCACGGTGTTAATAAATATATATAACTTTTAGAACAAATAACTGGCAATCCAAATAATTCTTTCTTCCCCTTCATCAGCTTGGGTGATAGAGAAGAATGTATTCATGTCTGCAAAATAACATGACTCATTAGGCTTGGGAGGCTTTTTAATTTAATTTGGGGGGAAAAAAAAATGAGGACTCTGAGCCCCAGCACAGTTGACCTTCCCTTTTTCAGGATGTCTGTGAAATGGAGTCAGACACAGATGCAGCGTTCCTAAAAGCATGCAATTTCTCTATTAGTACAATATTTCAAATACAAAGATCGCCAACGTCTGGGGAAAATACATTAATTTCCCTAAAAAAATAGTTTTAGTACATCCAGAAATGAATCATAAATGCCATGGCCACTTCAAGGAAAAAAGTCATGTCAGTAAAAAGCTGTTCAAGATCTTTTGGAAGTGTAGCTTGACTTCTGTGTGCTGTGTAAGACTTGGCACGGTTTTACTCCAGTAGAACTGGGCCTCCCTCTATGACCTCCCAGGCCCTTTTACTGTTCTGTTGTCCTCCTTCCATTCTCTGTACCACAAGTCCCAATCTCCAGGCACCTTCTTGATGTCACCACCTTCCTTTATAAATTCAAGCACTTACTCTGGCACTAGGATACCAGGCCTGTATATTCTGTCTCCTGCCAGACCACCTGAACTCCACCCTTTCAAAAACAATAAGCTCGACTTACCCATACGAACAACATTCTGGTAGCTCAGATCCACATCGGATTCAGCCATAGCTAGAGCCCAGCAGGACAGATGTTGTGGTTTAAACCTCAGGCTTCGTCCACCACATACCCAACCTGGTACTTTCAGCTGGGGCCAGCACTGGGACCTCAGCACATGATGCTACTGGCCGTGGTTTTTCTGGACCAGTGTGTTAGTACGGACGATTTACAAACCCATATCAGTAAGACTCTGAGAAGCATACGTGAAAGCCATGGACAACTGTGGATGTCCAGACTATGGGGGTACAAAGCGTCTATTAAAAGAAATCAGATCACATACTTTCTCAGGATGTGCACACACCCTTGAATGCAAAGCAGTTCTCCGGGGAAACATCTGGGCAATCCCCCTTTTCCAGAAGGCAATTCATTTTCCTGAAGGAGGGCAGCGATCCATTCATTGTGGGTGGACAAGGGGACACGGTGGGGAGGCAGGGCTTGGAAGAAGGTGATCAGAGGCTGGAAACCGAGCAGGCTGCTGCCTCCCACGTTGGCCCACTTTCATCTTTCGATGTTTATTTCCCGGGCTTGCCGCCAGCAGCTGCGTGTCCTGCCAACAATGCCGCGCTGCTGGGCATGCCCTGCACGGCGCCCCCGGCCTGCTGCTCCCCGGTGACGCTGCCCATTGCTGGGCTGCGAGCCGCCGTGGTGGCCGAGGCAGCCCTGAGCTGCCGCACGGAGCACATTGCCCTGGCTCACCTTGCCCTGCTCTTTGCTGCTCAGCGGGCTCCTGATCGACCATGGTTCTGAGTGAGACATTGCCTGATCCTTGCAAGCTCTGCAGCTCTGGCTCCGAGCTCCTTCGCCCACTCCCTTCTCCAGGGTTTGTCCTGTCTCCACCCTAGAGCAATTCTGAGAAAGCAAATGCAGGCTTAAATCAAACTTCTTTCTATTCCAAACAGTACTTCATGACGGGACATGAAGTTAGGCAAGGCACACATTTTCCCTTTGCTCCTAGCAGCTCATCAATCACACACTTAATCTCAGTTAGTGCACCAGGAGTTACCACTCCAAACTGAATTGGAGTTCAGCAAAGCAAAACAGTACCCTTTCAATTTTGGCTGATGTAGCAGGCTTCTCTGCAGACCCAACATCTCTGCTCTGTGTCCAGAAGCCTGCGTGTCTGAGAATCACGGTGCAGCTATAGTGGTAGGGTTTTCCTAGGCTGGGGTGAAAAAGTGCTTCTTCTAGCTCACAGCGATGCACAGCCCAAGGACTGCCCATGAAAGTCAGGGCAGTCATCGCAGTGTGGTCATTTGATGCTGCCTCCTGTCTTCCAGGCCTTTTCTCTTCAGGCTGGAGCTAGACAAACACTCCTCTTTCCTTCAGCCAGGAGAAGAATCAATGATGGAAAATCTAAGATACACACAGTGAAAAATAGCTGGAGAAAACAAATAACCACTTTCATTATCATGTTGATGAAATCTTGGCATCTGTGGATAAATCCTGTCAGGAAAGGATACCGTGAAGCAGAAAGGATGATGAGCATGGGCTATGTAAACCATGGGATCGGGGAAGAGAGACAAAAGTGGACAATTCTGGGGAAGGTGGAGCAAGCTCCAGCAAGTGCAGAGCCTGCCTGGTATCTAATTCAACAAAAATAACCCCATCAGCAGGTCAGCCGGCTTCGTGTAGCTGGGCACCTTGAGCTACTGCTAGCCTTCTTTGCCCTCAGACCTCTGGCTGTTGCCTCCACACAAAATCTGCTGCAGCATGGTCATCCAGTAGCTTGCAAGCTAAATTTACAGGTCCAAAAGTTGCACCTTGCCCAGATGAATAGAAAGCAAACTTGTATTTAAGTGTGAGAATTTCAGGTATCAGAAGAAAGCTTTTTGCAATGTTGTCCTCAACATCCAATGTGCCTGCCCTGGCTGGGGACTGCCCTTCAAAGTAAATGAAAGGCTGCTGAGCTGTGTGGGGCCAAGCCTGGGAGACGTAGATCCAAAGCAGGTTTTTCATCCGGACTAACTGAACATGACAGGAAGCAGCAGGGAATGAAATAAAACACTGGCAGAAAAAAGACTTGGAAGCAGTTACTTGCTTTCTCCTTCAGCTCTTTGCTTTCTCCTGACTGCTCCAGTGCAGCTGAGCTGGGGGAAGAGCTAGAAGCCTTTCTGGATTGTTCTGAAGCTGAGTCATTTGGGTGGATATAAGAAATAAGGACATCTGTGATGCTCCTTTCTTCATTATTGCATACCTTGAATGAGCATTGGCACCAAGGCTGGAACATCAGAAAGATCCAGTTGCAGTCCTCCACTTCGCACAGGAGTTAATGGTGATTCCTCCTGCTGGGCAGAGGACAGCCAGGCTCCAGGACAGCTTCAGGCAGGCACAGCCCATACAGTGACATTCAGAAGTACTCTGACATGTCCAAGCATGACCCAAGACTGCAGGATGTGGTCTTGATCTTTCTTTTAATAAGCAATACAAAACAACTGCTAGAACCGGTCCCCAGTCTACCCTCTTTGCTTACATGCTGTTCATTAAGTAGCTTCCACTCATCCCGAGAGTCTCGAATTCTCCTCTTGCAAGTGCAAGGAAGGTATCATTTGGAAATACTTGCCTTTGAAATGTATTTATTTGTGATCTGTAAATCTACTCTGGGGCTCTATAACTTGTGAATTGACATACTTTTATTTTTGTTACCAGTAAACAGCATCCTTAAAATGACATGGGCTGAAGGTTTTGAGCATGAGGTAGACAATTTCGGAAAGCCAGTGCTTAGCTTTTCTGAAAACCAGGTCCCTTTTTAAGGTGTTTCAAACCAAACACATAAAAGCAAAGAAACCCCAAATCATTAATTACTTTTGAAAATTTTAGCCAGGGAACACTTTTTTAGTGCTGGTTGAGGAGTCATTAATTATCATTGCACTGAATGTAATAACAAACCAGACCTCCCCAGTGGGCAAAGCCAAACCACTTCTCTTCTAGATTTTTTTTTTTTTATGGCAATAATAAAACATATTATTACACACCTCCAACCACGAATGTTCTCCAAAGCAACTTGATATTAAAACCCAAATCATCTGACTGGATGAGTTTTTACAGATCGTTACAGCAGGGCAAGCCAGGAATGTTATTAGAGTGGCCTGAGGCACTGTACTGTTCCATGGAAAACGACTAACAGTTAAAAATTTGAAGTGTTCCAGAATTCATCTTCTCAAAGGGGATTTGTGGCACTGCTGGGAGATTAGAGCCATTCTACTCAGCCAGCTATACTCCCTATGAGCCCTTCGTTTGTGCCTGTTTCATCCGAACGGTCAGGTTTATTTCTCTGTGGCAGAATACAAATGTGAGCCGGCTCTTCTGTTGTCTGGACTTGTTTAGTTTTTCCTCCTTTCTTCAGCAGCAATGCATTTGCATAGTTTTCCAGGCTACAGCAGCAGCAGTAGGAAAAGGTGGAGCTGAAACCCAGTTAATGCCACTCAGAAACGCTCTAGGTTTGCATTCCAGTACCCGGTCCCTGCGGTCCTGCTCTGTACTGCAAGATCTGCCTCTGTGCCTTGTGAGATCCAACATGGAAGCGCCGTTTCTTTTTGGTACAGCACTTTTCATCTGCAGATGCCCCTGTTTGTTGGAAAGAGGATAAGCAAAAGGGTGTGTATCTCAGCTACCTGTGGTGCCTCCCGCATCCTCAGAAGAGATCTCTGTGCACATCAGTGTGGGGTGACTCTGCCACCCGAGGATGCAGTTTTTAAAATGCTACAGGCAGTGCACCGGAATGAACAGAGTTGCACCTTTGTGAGTTTTAGAATGAAATTTAGGTGCAACCAAGGTGCAAACTCAAGAGGCATGGCCAAAGTTTTTTGAAATTTAGGTCTGAGACCTGTATAGTTGCATTAAAACTTCTGTTTGTTCCTCAGTTCTTGGAGTCGCCTGATTGTCAGCACGATCTTAGCATAAGTTGAGGCAGCCCAGCAGTCCCCTGGCGTCTGCACAAGCCATATTGCCGCTGAGGCAGTACCTGCCCGGAGCTGGGAGACCTTATGGCTGGTGCCTTCAGTCCACGTGGAGACTCCCACACTTCTAGCAAAGAAGTTTTGAACTTGGTCTGTGATTTCAGAGCACTGATGGTCAGGGATGTAAGGCTGAGGATCTAGATTTCTTACATAAAAATCTGATTGCAGTTAGTAATGTTCAGTGTTAGTGGCTACTGCTGACAGCCAAACGTAAAGAATGAAAAAAGTGTTGAAATGGTTCGTACAATGTCAAAACACCTGAATGATTTAAATTAAATGATCCTGTGTCTGTGCACGTCCATGTGTGTGTAGATAAATAAAAATAAGTAATCAAAAGCATGAAGGTAGTAAAAAAAGAGAATGTCTTTTTTTCTTTTTCTTTTTTTTTTAATCTCCATCAAGAAACATAGAAAATATAGCATATTTGTTTATGTCTTTGGGATTTGTGTGTGTGTGTGTCTATGTTGAAGGAAAAATATGAACTGGGAAATACAACTAAAGCGGTAATTGAGAAGAGCTGTAGAAATGAAAATTAAAGCAAATGAGAGCAAAAGGGATGGAATATTAATAAGCATACAAATTGCGTAAATCCCATGTCATTTACATTAGGATCAACTAGATTAATGTTAAAATTAGCACCTATTTCTCTGCCAGAGATGTCTGGATTTACTACAAATAGGACATTACAAGCTTGTGTATCTCCAAGGATGGAGACTCCACAACCCCTCTGGGCAGCCTGTCCCCGGACAGCACTGAGAAGAGCCTGCCTCCTTCTTCATTCCCTCTCACCAGGTGTTTGTGCGGACTGCAGAGATCCCCTCTGAGGCTCTTCTTCTCCGGGCTGAACAGCCTCACCCCTCTCAGCCTCTCCTCACATTAAAAAGGCTCCAGACAAAAAAATAATAATAAAATAAACAAAGAAGTTGAGAAAGTATTAGTTGTGGCTTTCAAACCTAGAAGGGAAGCAAATTATTTTAAACGTGCTGTGTTTTTAGACTATTTATTGATGACTTATTTTTAAGCGCACAGGGAGACTTTCATCACGTGTTCAGCTAAGTGGTAGCTATTTCATTTTCTAAACAGGTTTTCTTTTTCTAGGCTTTAACTCCTAGGCTGGAAGAGGATGTATTACCCTACCTTGCCCTTGACACAAAGGAAGCCTAGGTGACCAGTTTAGGCAGGACACCTGGCCTTGAGGTATAGGATTAGGTAAGACACACTTCCTGATCCCGCACGTCACACGCCCACGTACACACACCCACTGGTTTGGCCGTGTCCTTAGCAGTGACCAAGCACATCGCTCTTCCCAAGCCTGCACAGCAATCGATGCGCCTCCGCTGTGGCTGCGCTTGCTCGAGGTAAGGCTGGGCCCTGCTCCACCCCTTGTGTGTCGCCCCGTGTCGGTGGGCTGCTAGCGAGAGCAGGGAGCTCCGGGGCATTGCTGCTGTTCCCCACGGCCATACCTCTCTGTTCGGGAAGGTTTTTCAGAATTTTCTCTCGCTGCTCTTGTGGACTTCAAGTGGGATGGACTTTGGTTAAGTCGCTCAGGTTGCAAAATGGGCTGAACTACTAACCACGTGTCTCATCAGACCTTCGCTTCACCAGAGCGCATTTCGGTGAGTGACATGCTTCGCTGCCAGCCACACGGACTATTTTTGCACCTAGGATAAAGCCTGCTTTTAGGACATGTCTATCAGGACCAACATCGACTCCAGGAATGTAGACACAGACATGTCTGAAAAAGCAAGCAGCAAGTTATGGTTGTTTCCAAGCCTCTTCTGAGGCAAGAGGAGGCCTCGGGGGTACATCTCAAAGTGTAAAACAATGACCAGATTAAAGGAGATTTAAAGCACAGATTAAAGGAGCCCTTATTAGAGCACACATTAGAAGAAGTAGGACAACTAGAACATTTTCTCAGGATGTGCTCAGAACCACACAGGAATTGTTTCAAAGAGCAGTGGCTTATGACTAAAAGAGACAGCTTAAAGTGTTTTTGGACATATGTGTCTCTTGTCTTTACCACAGGTTTAGCCCCGCATGGGCAAATAGTCCAATTCCAGCACAAGGGGCATTTACTTTCTTATTAAACTACACAGTTTACATGCTGGCATTGTCTGAAGCAATGGGGCCTAGCAGATTTTTACGCTCTGACTATTATGACCCCTCTCCTCCCCCCTCCTTGTGTTGAATGTCCATTCGGGATAAACTGAACGCATGGCCTAGGTGACAACAAATTATATGGTCAAATAATAATACTGGCTCCAATGCTCAGTTTTCTAAGCAATCCTGTTATCTTCAGTCGGGCTATTTACAGGGATCAAGACCATTCCTGTAGTAAATGAATGCAGTATTAGGCATTTTTTATTTATAGCTGGCAAGTAGATGGCCTTTTAGGTGGAAATATCCCTGAGTTGTAAGTAGCTATGTGACTATAATAAGATTTACTTGAAGAAACTTAAACATTCGTGCTGATCTCTCCTTAAAACATAAATGTCAGAGTAGCTGAGATAACTAACTCCCACTGATTCCAGTGAAATAGATACTAATTACCCTTTGAGGATTTGAACCTGGAGCATAACAGAAGGCAAAATGTAACTTAAAGAAATACATAATAGAAAAAGTATTATGACATTATAAAAATAACTTGTATTACTGTTGTACTGAATATTCTGCACTTATATGTTTTCTTAAAAAGATTTACAAGATTTATAAATCTGGTTCTACAACATTTTAGAATTCAAATCTGGGATAGACCATGCCATTTATATTGCAGCAATCTCCTGAATTTACTTTTAATCAGTTCAGTTTACAAGAACGGACATGATTTTTTTCAACAGGCTCTATTTTCTCCTATATACATTTGATCATACACGCTACAGGACCACTCAATTGCTACCGTAAGACCGCTTCTGCAAGTTCTAAAAGCTGGCTCTGAAACCAGCTTATCGCTGTACCTGTCGGAGCCAACAGAGCATTGTCTTAGGAACAAGATGTGTATTAATTTTTGATGTTAGCTAACGGCTGCATGAAACTTCTACAGAAATTGTCAACAGTCAGAATTTAAGGCAGTGAGACAAGAAGATGCAGCCCACAAGGCCAGTCCCCAAATCTAGTTGACTTTGGCCCACTAAGTCAAGTCTTCCTGTTTAGGCAGAAAACACTGCAGTTACAAACACCCAGCTTATGCCTGCAGACAGACATTGAACTCTCCAGTTGCCTAGATAACACACAAAATTTTGGTGTTGAGTGAGACAGTTTTAAATGTACTGGGCTTAGCTCTGAATCTGAATATTCTTCCCTTGGATTCTCAGATGCCTTTGTAGTCTCACCTTGTGAGATGACAGCATTCATACAGCCTTTCATGCTCTTCTTCATGGTATCTATTATATCAGTTATCAACCTGCTGAAGGCTATGAATTAGAATCCTCGGGAGGACTGCTGTGTCTCATATGTGTCAGAATCCCCCCAAGCCACCCAGGTAAAATTTAGACGTTAAATCCCAGCTGCCCATTCAGAACTGGACCAGAATCCATCTTTCCTGGGGTCTGGCCTAGGCTTTTTGAGTGAAGATTACTACAGTGCCATCTAGTGCTACTTCGCTGATCCTTGCATACGCGGCATAGCGTATCTGAGGGCATTGCTCTTCATTCATTACGTCTACATCTGAATACTCTTAAATCTTGAAAATGCAGTCCACTTTCTCGGGAACATTCACTCCTCATCCCATCTTTTTTTTTTTTTTTTTTTTTTTTTTTTTTTTTTTTTTTATATGTATTTCTACAACAGACCTTTCAGCAATGCTATGCAATAAAATTGGCACTGAGCACTGTGACTGTGTGGAATGGGGAAGGAACTGGAGATTATCTTGCAAAGACCATGTGTTCCCTAATCTTCAAAATGTGCAACTTTTAAAAATAGGAATGTGGAAGTTGCTCTGTAAAGTAAGCTTAGAGAAGGGGTCTGATGCCTTCTGGCATGGCCAGGCTGGGTGCTGGAGAGTACAAGGGAGGTGAGTGGAGGTATCCCCGAATGCAAAGATGATTACACACAAAATAGTGAAAAAGCTATTATTTTCCCTTTATATGTATGGGAAGCAATCTGTTGAAAAATCCATAGAGATTCCCACGCCCCAGGAAATGAAGAAGACTTCAAGACTTTCTGTGCAATTCCATTAATAAAAATGTAGCTGATTCATGTAGCAATACTCCCTGTCAACTCACCCAGGTCTCCCGCGTTCCCAAACGAGGAGCCCTGAGAGGATCTTGGTATAGGCATGGGAGGAGATCTGCCCTGAAGTAGCCATAGATGAAGAAGTTACCCAACAGGCAGCTTTTGAATTTCTGCAGGCTGAAGCAAGGCAGCGTGCCTCAAGACAGCTAATGCCTTATTTCTGAAGTCTTTTCAAAGTAATAATACACAGAAGGTCCTGGTGAGAAACCAATGGGAAATAAGCACTTGGGGACTCGTGAAAATCATGCCGGGTTCCTGACTACATCTGCAGAAGCTTTTTAATCTGACCTCAGGACATCTTGTGGTCAAGTAAACGTGCTTTGCTAAATGTGACACTCATTTTGTGTTCTGTGGTACAATGTGACCTGTGACCTGTGTGATTAAAAGTAGCTGCTGTCACCAGATGTTCCACGTGTCTCCCCAGGCTGCTCATTTAAGGTGCTGGCACCATCTACCACCAAGCAGTCCAGCACCAAGTGGGCAAATGACTCTTTCTGTTTTCTTGAAGAGCTATAATGTTGGGGTGTTTACGTGAAACAGTTAGAGGCCATGACCATAACAACTGGCGGGTGGATAATTTCAGGCACATGACAGGTTCCATTTAGACCAGTAAAGTCTGTTCTGTGATTTCTCTCATCTTACAATCATTGTAGTTCAAGAACTATACTGGGATTGCTCTTGAAAAGTCCTGCTGACACTCCCAGCATTCTCATTTTCATAGCACCTTCAATACTGCTCTAAAATTAGACTCTGTTCCTGAACTGAATACATTGCTCTTCAATGTGCAAGCCACAAATTGACAAAAAAACCTCTTCTCATATACTTAGTGTTGAATTAGACTGAAGTAAGAGAAAAATATTTACTTTTTGCCACATCTAAGGTCATAAAGTAAATAATAAAACTGTTTTCCATGCAGTCTGCTTGAAAGTTTTTGCACCTTATTAGCCATCAGAGCAAATTTTGCCTGGTAGCAGAACTATAGGTGAGGTAGTAAAACCTGTAAGAAAGGTAATATTATAAAACTCTAAGTTAAATAAGTATGTATCGAGAAATTAATGCAATCTACAAATCCAGATGTGTTATTGCTATTTTTTTATTATTATTATTTAGAAATAGGTACAAGCTTTCACATACTTGATATGAATGTCTAGACCTTATCTTACTTGAGTGAATTCATGTCTGTTTAATAAGCAGAATGGTGCCAACAATTTTATAGAAAGCCCCACATGTTTTTTTCCTCCTGGAATGCCTCCAAGCAAGTCACACTCTTCAGAAAAAAAAAAAAAAAAAAAAAAAAAAAAAAAAGTTTGGCCCCGATCCTGAAAAGACTTATGTATGTGTCAAGTTTTACATGCTGTGAAGAGCCCCATTGATTTAAATAGAGTCACTCACAAAGCAAAATGTTAAGCATCTGCACACATTTCAGCAGGTTTAGGATCTTTGTTTGAAATGCATTTATATGTTCGTGACCGTCCTTCCTAATGGGCCTTTTGTCTCTGTGCAGTCAATACAGCCCACTGTTTGGTTCTTGTGTACCCAACACCTTCTGTAACTGTTGTATTATTACTTCACCCTGAATTTGCTGGACTATTTCACAGGATCCTGTAAACTGTGCAAGAGGAAACTGCAAGTCAGGAACCTACCTCGTCTATGCCTGTTGCAGATCAAGAGTGCAATACATCTATTAATATTGTCCTTATGACCATATTAATAGAACTCTGTGAGTTACTGAGAGAAGAATTTGATCCAATAAAAAGTGTCCAAAATCCACTCAGCAGGAGTAGGGATGTCCCCCCGCGAATGACAATAACTTTCATTTTAAAAGAGTTTCTAGTTCTGTTCCCAAAAAAATTTTAAAAAAAGGTGATTTGAAAATGACACAGTGTAGTACCATCTTCCTGAGTCTGCAAAAGATAATTCCAGTCTGCTTCTGCCAAAGCCTTCTCAAATTGCAAGAGTGAAAAATGACGGAGTTTAAACTGATATGAGAAGACAGTTTGTGGATTTTGCCCGGTAAGTCTTACAGAATGACAGTGAATCTAAGGTCTTCCTAAGGTCTTTGAGGTGAGTGTATAAGCTATTTTGGAGGTGCCCACCATCTATCTAGGATAGTGCTCAAATTAGCGAACAGAAAACAGTGACTTATAATCACGTCTGACTGCCACCCACTCGGAACATGTCACAGAAACTAGGGAAAAGTCTGATACAGTTTAATTTAGGGACATTTGTACCGAATTTTACTTCACACTCTACATTAGCTCTGATAAGAGTCTCATTTTTAGGACTGTGCTAAATATGTCTTAGCAGATAAACATACCAAATATGCACGCAAACTACGCAGACTTTACTCTTTTTTTAAAGGTCAGGACTGCATTCCCATTGTGTCTAGAAAACATTTCACACAGTTTGTGAGCGCCGCCTATGATACATAAAAAAGAGGTGATTGACAGCGTCACAGTTAAGCACAGTACACAACTGTCTCATTCTTTTAAATGTCAAATAGATGTTCCACTCTGGTACATTTCAAACTTGTTAAGAGACTTAGATATAACAGGTGTAGATCAATTTTTCACTGTCAAGCAATAAATATAACTTAAGAAACAATATAGAAACAGAAGGCTTTAAATATAAATATTCCCTTCTCCTAGGAGTTAAACCAGAACATATCAATACAAGGATCTCAGTGACTTCTGAAGAGTCAGTGACATCTCAGTTCACATTTTTAGCACATATAACTGATGTTTTGCATATAAACTCCTCGATGATATTAGCAGTTCCAACTGCTAAACCTTTGACCTGGACTCATTTCTGTCAGAAGGACTTTGATCTAGTCTGCTTTCTCTCGTGAGAGTGAAAACCAGGATGGGCAGGGAGAGTGAAACGTGGGTGTACAGACTGAAGGAGAAGCAGCCAACAACAGCAGTGGGCCAAAGAAATAGAGGCTGGTGCAGAAATAGCAGACACCCAGATTTCAGAGTTCAGGGCAAGGGAAACATCAAGGGAGAGGGAAGTCAGACTTCAAGCCTCAATGTGACTTGTGATTGTATTTCAGACTGCTTGTCAACACAGAGTTTATTTATTTTTCTGGTTATTGTTGGATAATACTAACACATATATCAAGTTCTGACCTGCTAAAGGTGTTCTGAAGGCTTTCAGTCCTTAGCAGGAAAAAGATTTTTCCAGTCCCCCAGTTCAATATTTAACTTGGCCATAGGCTGTCTGAGAACACAGTGGAAGATCCAGCTGGAGCAGATGGAGTTGGACATGTTCTCCGATAAAGAGAGGTGAGATCAAACTGGAAAACAAGCTGTGTGGAAGCCTCTAAGTGTAAATGTCATCTGCAGCCTAATATCACATGGAAATAAAACACATTCACAATGAACTCTTGCAGTTTTTAAGAAAGATTTGGGTGTCCCGGTGCCCTCAAGCATGGTAGATCAGTGCCTGGGATCCTTCCCCCAGCTGCTGTGGCCAGCTGACCTGAGCTGGCTGGCCAGCCAGGGTGCAGAACTTCAGAAGCCCCACTAAGTACCCAAGCCTTTGACTATGGTTATTTTTGATGACACTGGGCAGCCCTTTTCTAACTCGCTCTCTCACCTCAAATATCTTCCTTATCCCTTACCCCATCATCTTTAAAAGTGAAGAGGAAACTGGTAAATGTTCACTGCATGTCATCACCGGGCTTGCAGGGACTTGGGCTCCAGTGCCATGATGCTGCAGCACCCATCTCCCTGAGGAATGGAGTCCTCTTTAAGCTTTCACTAGCACAGCAGAAGGCTCCCAGAGTCCGTACTTCAAAACAGCTCTGCTGGCCAGCCTGCGGAGCAGGAGAAGAACAGAGGGATTCATTTTACCTGTTTTCTGTTTCCTGATGTCGGATCTTAGTACATGCACAAGTCAGCTTTCATAAACCACTATGGCTGATGAGATATTTAGGAAGAGTTGCTGGTTTTGTTTTGCCTTTGCAGAATTGTCAGCTCGGGAACCAATCTCCCACAAAGAGTATCCCATTTCTCATTGCTGCCTAACACACCCATCTCTCAAAGGCACAGTTTCCTATCCCCTCCATTTAATAGCTAAAGCTTCATTTTCATTCTTTATTACAATTCCTTTAGCTTTATACAGTTCACTGCTATAACTCCAAATAATCTCCATCTGGAATATTACTTTGGCTTTCTTTTTCATATTACTGGGAATCCATTTAGTTTTGCCAGTGTTTCAGTTTGTTTAACTCTGCCTTCAATTTTTTAATTTTTTTTCTAAACTTTGGTGATGAGTTGCTGGAAGATTGTTAGCTGAGTTTCTGGATGGGTTGCATTAGTTTCTCATTCTGATTTAAAGGCACAAAATGCTAAAACTTAACAGGTTGTATCACAGCAGAGATTTCAGTTGTTCAACAGCCACAAATAATGCATTTTGAGTGTTCCTTTTTTTTTTTTTCCATCCTCCTAATTCTTGCAGTGGACCTGTAATAGATACTGTCAAGATAGTTAGTTTAGATATGAACTTTCACAGCTATTCAGTTGTGTTCCCAAATCTCTGTAATTCCTCCCTGGTGCTGGAATGCCTACTTCTGATTTTTTTGAGTTTCAGAAATTATTTTTCTGAATATCAGTAATGTGGATTTTTATATAACTTTACTTTTCTTGCTGTAAGATTGGCATCATTCTATTCATTTCCCTTTTATCCCTACAATATGTGTTAGAACAGATTTGTCTCGTTACTAGAGTGCTCAAAAACTGTCATGTAAATCCTTCTCTTTATGATTCCTGTGCATGCAGAGCAGAAAGCAATAAAGTCGGTCATTCAGAACCAGGTTCCGTCCTCCTTTTCACAGAAGGAAAACCAGAGACCACTGCTGACTGTTCTGGATTTGTTCAGGTATTTCAGTTCAAATGAAAACAAAATTTCTGCTTTAATGCATAGCCAGCAGGGCAGCTCTCTCATTGCCAGCAAGATATTCATTCCTAGCAGTCTTTCAACTGTCTTTTCAGAATAGTTACAAAGATAGATGGACAAATCTCCTCTTTAGCATGCTCTGGAATTACAGTGATAATTAAGGGTGTTTTTCAAAATTCTGTAGAACTTTGTTGCACTGTGAATAAAGACCACTGATATATTTTTTTCACTTTCCCTTCAATCTTAAATGCATTGCAAGTCTATTTTACTTTCTTGATCTTTCTTTCACACACCATGTATCCATGGTGCTGTTGCAGCAGGCTTTGATACCTACTGTTGCAACAATACATCTGTCTGTACTCTGAGGGATCCTCTATAGATCTCCTCTCTCGTAACATTCTTCCCCTTCCTTGGGCCTAAAATTTGGCTTATTCATACTCTGCTCAGAGGGCTTTCTGTAATACGACTGAACAGTGCTTGGTGATGAAGTGAGCAGAGAAAAGGACTTTAAAAATATTATTTTTCTTTTCTATTAATTTAGCACTGCTGCGTGATTTGAGGTTCTCTGTCAGAAAGTACTCAGGTTGCTGCTGTGACTTCTGTGATCTGCAGTGAACTTGGTGAAAATCTAAAAGTTTGAAAAGGAGTTTTTCCTCTCCTAGAATTTCCAAGAGTCTGCTCTTGTCCAATATTATACATTTCATTCTTGGTTTGCGCGTGTGACTTGAGGAAATTCTGCTCCCCAAAAAAGGACCTTTCCTTCAGTAAGTGGAACTGCGAGAGAATCCATCCAACTCTCCTGTGCTTTGCAAGTAGCTTACTCCTCACAGGTAAGCTGCTTTCTTCTGGCAGGGCAGAGCTCTTGGGCTCACCTCCAGGGCTGCAGGGAAATCAGAGAAGGACGGTTTGTGGGCCCACAGCATTCGCCATTTCTAAACCCAGATGGGGTATCTTTCTACTAGAAGTGGTGGGCTCGATGTGTGAAACCCAGCTGCCTATATTATGCCACAGTGAGACAAGATGACAGATAATTCTTTCTGGCTGCAGGGCTTATGAATAAATGAAGACTTGAAGAGGCATAGAGAGAGAGGGAGTCTATGTTCTTGGGGCATCCTCTGTCACATGAGGAACAGGAAATAAGTCTGCATGCACAAGAAGCAGAGTCAGAGAGGCCTAAATGACCTACAAATTATTCTCTCCTAAGATTTAAATGCTTCGCATTGTACTTTTTTGAGGTAAAGATTTTCCATGGACTGCATCTGTAATTTGAACACTTCTGACACCTTTATTCCTAAATTTGGAAAATCTGAAAAGATTCATTATTTTTGCATAGTTATTGCATTCTTCTCCTGACAGAGTAGTGCACTGTACTGTAACAGGACTGACGCTACGGCTGCAGAATTCCCGTGTGTCATTCATTCTGTCACAACAACTTTTTCCACCACTGAAATTTTCTTCAGCTTTTATTGACTGATCTCAGCAATGTGCCACAATAGAGACACTGAAAAACAATTGCAAATTCTGGTATTATATGTTGGCTTGCTGGAAATACTTACCCTTTTTGTGAGATAATTACTAAAAACTAATTAAATTTGCTTTAGAAAACACATGAATTGCATTATTGCTTTTAAAAATTGCAATGATTTGAAGAAAGACTCTTTTTATAGCTTCTAAACTCTTAAGGAACATAAGTTTTCCATTAAAAAAAAAAAAAGTTTTATTTTTCAAAAGTAGCTGGTTTTACTCCAAATGCCAAAAGCTAAGACATTTGAGAATGTGAAAATCTTTTTCTGTTTTCATTGGCAAAGAATCCCCATTTAGAGGAAAAATCAGCAGGGAAGAATAGAGGGCTTTGCAAGAGAGCAGAGAGCATTATAAGTACATTTATTATCCTGGCACTTTTAATATTTCTTCAAATAAGTTTGTCTTACTGTTACAGCTCCCTTACAGTTAAACGCCAGTCAGGTTTTCAGTGTTCTAACACTTTTCAGGACTCAGAATCACATGATATGAAATAGTCTCTGAGAAGCCCACTGTATATGTTTGCAATAAAGTTAATTGTTTTGATAATTATGTTGTCTTAATCATTTCCCTTTCATTTTCCAAAAAGAAAAGCCATTTGAACTAATGATGTCTGCTAAACTGACATACAAATATCATAGTTCTCTTTTAGATGTACAGATTCTTGAGAATAATTTGGTGGCAACATTTCAAGCATGTTGCTGTTGCACACACCTAAAGCTCACCTCCTGTGGTTTTTTCAACCCATTTGTGCAGTGTCCTGATTCAGTGTGTGCTCTGTCCCTCCTCTCCTTGTCTGTCCAAACAATAAACTAAAAGTTCTCAGTCCTGGGATAAGAGTGACCACTGAGGTAGCTTTTGCGTGCACCGATGAGCAAATGCGTTTGCCCTCTTTGAGCATCTGGCCTTTATGTTCATGTAGAAGAAGCTCCACTTTTGAGAGTTAAGGATCTAGAGGCAAGCTATGGATAAATTCAGAAGGCCCCATAAAAGAAGAAGATTAGAGACCTACCTCCCACCTCCTTGAAATCCATCCCATAGATTTCAGCAAAGTTATTCTTTTGTACTTATTAACATGGGAACAGAGCAAAGCTCTGAGTTTGCAGGGCTATACTTCTGACATAAACAATTCTGCCTCAGTATCCAAATCCCCTCCCTGTTGTCCCGCTCTCCATGACCCGCTCTCTCCTCACTCCTTCTGCTCCTCCACTCCTTCAGGATTTTTTCACAGGTTCTTCTCTCTTGAGGCCTAAGCTAGGAGGACCCCTCTATCTCTTTCCCTGCAGGAGAGAAGGTGCTTTTTGAGAGAGAAAAATGCATACATGTGTTGAAGAAGACTGATCATAAGAAAGGTATTCCATAGCTTGTTTACATACAAAATTACTTCATAGATCGAAAATCTGAGTTAGAGAAGCCTGCTGGTTTGATTTAGCATGCATGACTGAGTCACAAGAAGTAAACGTATTCCAGACTTGTTGCTTCTGTCATCTTCCCTCTGTACGTTGCTGTATGAATCAGTGAACAAGGGTGTGAAGATCAGCTAAGTGACTCACGGAGTGTATTTTGCGAGAAGTGAAGGTGGCAGAATTAAGTCTTCCTGGATAAATCCATGTCTTCAAAGGCATGCTGCCTCTTGTCTAATCCTTTGCTTTTCACTCCCACAAGGCCAGCTGAGGTGGAACATTATCAGCCCACCAAGGCAGGAGGAAGGTAGGCCTCACTGGGAGCCCTGACGGGAGGCATTAGGGAAAGTACAAGTGGGTACCGCATTTAGGTGTTCCCAAGACAGGGTTTGTGAAGCATGACAGAGTCCAGCAAGCAAAACATCAGCCCTGTGTCACACAGGACACATAAGCCTTGACAGAAAGCACAGAAGAGGTTACAAAAGAACTGACTGGGCCTTCAGATGATTGCTATCCTCAGTGTTCAGTTTTTCTAGTACCTACAGCAGACAACCGAGACAGGGAGCCTTGCAAGCTGGCCTTTAAAAACAAACAAACAAAAAACACAAAGGCACAAAAACGCTCCTGCAAATGACTGCTGCATGTGCAGTAGCTCTAGCCAGTCAAGTCTGTGCTGCAATTCCTGAGCATGCTGATTCATCTGTGAACACGTGGAGTCCAAGCTTCTCTGTGGGCCCAGATCAGCTTCCAGGCTTGTCACAGCCGTGGCGCTGCTGCTGAGAGCTCCAGTAAACTAGGTTGCCTTGCCAGCAGTCTGTTGCTGATAGCCAAAGTGGCTGGAACAGTTAATTCCGCTGTAGCCCTCGGCTAAGAAAGGAAACATCCAGGATGTTGTTGTGGGCAAAAGGTTGGCATTTGGAATGGCTGTCATTTGCTTATTTGGAAGTCTGCAAAGAAAACTGACATTTTTTGTGCATCAGCCATGCCAGAGGCCCTCTGGCAGGGTGTGTGTTTTGGTTGATTCTTGTGGCATGAAGGGAAGTTCCTTCTGAGAGAGATCCCACAAGGAAAGAGGCATCCCTGGAGAGGCACTGGATTCAAGGAGAAGTCTGATTCCCAGACAGCAGATTGTCTCTTCAGAGCTAGCCCATGATGTCACATGCCTAGATGTTATCATAAAGATGACTAGTGTCTGTGGAGGAGTGACTCCAAAGTGAGAGCAGGAACTGTCAAGGAGAAACCAAAGACTGAAGGGTGGTTGCCCCTTTAACAAGATCAAACAGGACTGTCAAAGATTATTGAAGCCTAGTTGTTTTTGCCAAAATGCCCATGGGGAATGCCCATAGGGGCATGGCATTGCATTCACCCTCTTCTAATATATAATACTTTCCTTGCAGCTGCTTTCATTTCAGACTGGATGGCTGTGAGCAGATTTTACAATTATTTACCTTTCCAGACCACTTCTGGTATAGAGGATTCCTGTTGCTTCACAGAATTTAATAGAGTACAGAGTAGGAGAGGTGTGTGGGATTGCTCTCACACCAGGTTCCCTACTGCTGAAGTTTAAGCTGGAGCTACCAGTAAAACTGAGGTTTCCAGGGTAGACCAGCAGGACAAGACACCAAGTATGCTGTGCTTGAGCAGCCGTAAGAACCTGAAGAGCCTGATAATCTAAAAGCCAACAATTTGTTTCGGTACTGCTAATGACAAGTATTCAAAATTTATCAGGCAGACATCCCAGATCATGAGGTTTTGTTGTCATTGTTGTTGCTAAATCTTTTGGGGCTCTTTTTACTTTATCTTTTAGAATGCATAATTTATCTTTGCCATTACACAAGTAAGTGTGACATTATGTCATTCCAGGACTTAGATTTAGGAAATCCACATTATCCCACTGTCATAAAATACATGATAAGATTATGTGTCTGTAGAGCAATGATGAAAGTTTCAGGTTACTTTTATTTTATTTAGCTCCACTTCTTTCATGGAATTGAGTCACATGGCATGAAGTGTATTTAAATCATTTCTAGAAAGAAATTTGTAGCTGTAGACAATTTCATTAAAATTTGCAAGTCATGTAACTTACTGGGTCTGGCTGGGATGGAGTTAACTTTCTCTGCAGCAGCCCATACAGTGCTGTGTCCTATACTTGTGGCTAGAACAGCACTGGTATCACACCAAAGTTTTGTCTACTGCTGAGCAATACTGGCACAGCATCAAGACTCCCCCCAACCTCCTGCAAGAGCCAGTAGGCTGGGGGTGGGCAAGATGTGGGGAGGGACATCACCAGGCAGCTGACCTAAGCCAACCAAAGGGATATCCATACCATCTGGTGTCACACTCAGCAATAAAAGGTGGGAAAGGGGAAGGAGAGGGGGCCTCTTGTTATGAAGACATTTTTACCCAACAACCATATTGAGGCTCTGCTTCCTGGGGCATGGCTGAACATCACTCATTGATGGGAAGTAGAAAATAATTTTTTTCTCTCTCTGTGCTTCCGCACAGCCTCTCCTTGTTTCCCTCTTCCTTTAACCTTTAATTAAATTACCCTTATCTCAACCTGCAAGCCTCCCCCCCCAGTTTTTTTTCTTTACAGCATCCTTTCTTCTCCCCCTCTTCTGAGGAGGAGGGGGAGTGAGAGAGCAGTTGTAGTGGAGTTCAGCTGCCCAGCAAGGTAAAACCACCACAATAACCAGTACACTCTTCTCTTCACACAATGGCTTCAATTCTCACAACAGTCTACTCACTTTTAAATAAAGACAGTCTTCGATGCCACTGAAATCTCATAAATTCTTAATCAAAGGACTCCACTGCCTTTGACTGCATGAAAGCAGTCAGGTGACATCAAGACTGGCACTCTTCACCGTGTCTTACATACAGAGTGTAGACACACTATATACAGTTTCTGGTTGCATGTGAGAGCTCGTGACCTTCTGGGTTTCCTTTCATGTGCCAAAGCATGAAGGGCTGCTTGTTCTCCTAATGATCCATTTAACTAAGACAAAGGAAACCCTTTTATTCTACTCAGAAAAACAAGCTTTGAACTTCAAATGAATGCCATTTTCCCAGCTAGGCAGACATCTTGGGAGGAATCAGGACAGATCTGGACCAGGTATCTATGCCATTTAGATGCCCTAGGTTGTTAAGGGATCTATATTGAACTGACAGGTACGATAAGGACTTAGAGAAGATCTAAGCCCTTCTTCAGCAGCAGCTGGAGGCTGGTCAGGATATAAGAAGACACGAGATGCTTCTGATTAGGCAGCCGAATCACCTAATATTTAACATTCAAGGCTGCACCTAAACAGGATGGCTAAGCAAATTCATACAGTCTGTAGTGTTCACCATCTCCTACCTCTGTATATGCAAGCAATCAATTTTAGAAGAGCTGTTGATTTTGCACACATTTCAGGGACTGTGTCCTATGCAGGAGCTCGTGCAGATCAGTTGCCTCTCTGTCCTTTAAATTTTTCCCATTAATTGTTCATGAAATCTTGCAAAGGTGATAGAAGGCACACACAGGAGCCAGCCTGTGTGTGTGCCAGATATGTGAGGTAACGCGTATCATGCTACTGAGCAGACACTAGAAGTAGTTTGTGACTGAACAGGATTACTTAGGGTACACAAACAGCAATGCAGTATTGCCTTGTCCTCATTTCTTTACTGGGATGTTCCGTGCCAGTGGGCATGGTGCTCGGTGTGGTCAGGAAGATGGAAAAAATAAAAATAGCTGCTTGGCCTGTCTTTGGAAGGATACTGCAACAAGCTATGGTATGCCTTCTGAGAAGGCTTTTTTCCCCTGTATAGAAAACATGGCAGGATGTTATAGGGTAATACATAAAAATTGCACCATTGAGGAACTTCTTTACCCCTGAAGCAGCAGCAGGAACTTCTTGTACATCTTCCATAAGCCTAAAGCTCAAGGCGAAAGGACAGAGAAGGTTTCATGTAGGATGACCAGCAGCCTCTCAAATTCTTGCATTTGTGGCCATCCTGAGAGCTACAAGAGTCTCCATCCAGATCCAGACACACAGAGTAGTGCCGGGAGGAAACCTTGTAACCCTTGATCCTCAAGAATACGACCCCCAGCTTAGTCCCTGTTCTGGGACTGCTGAGAGAAACAATGCCTCCTACCCATGTCAATCCTTGCTGAGAATTACTGTCTTTATTCTAAACAATAGCAAGACTCCTTTTGACTTAGAAGAAAAAAGTTTCTTTGGAGAAGCAAAGGAGTAGCCTTGTATTTCCAAACTGAGTAGCTCTTACCCCAAGGGACTGCAAAACACTCCAGCTATTAGTGATTCGTCAGTGGATGCTCAGACAGGACTTTCTGTTTCCTTTAGATGTTTGATGTAAGTGCCAGAATCTGACCTCTTAATAATATTTAAAATTGGAAAGTTACTCCTGAACTTTGAAGACAACTCTCTTGGTCATAAGTACTGTTTGCCAGCTATAATCTCTTTGAGTGGACAACTTGAAGTAGAGTGGACAGCAAGTAACATGCAGCTATACAGAGAAATCAACCCTTTGTAATACTCCCATATTTATTTTTTCACTGATGAACATTCAGGCTGCTTGTGCAGTCCACATGCATATCCTAAAGTCTTAAACTCACTGAATGCAGACACTAAAAAACAATCTGGGGGTGTGAGGGGTGGTGGGAATGCTGCAGACATCTGTCACTGTGATAACACAAGTTAAGTACTTTGTTCTGCCTTCAGTTTCCTGATGACAGGAGTGGAAAACAATTATTGTTTTCCCAACTGGATTCTGAGTTTATTGTCCTGGGAACATTCCTTGCAGATGACAGCTAAAAAGAGAAGAAAGTATTCTACCAGATGTACTTCTACTTCTTCTACTGTTTATCCCTTCTGCCAATTTGGAAGCCTGTTTATTTGGTTTATTAAATATTACAGCTTACTCTTTAAGATATCATACAGCAGAACTGGAAGAACTACATACTCAACCACTACGTTTTCTTCCTTTGTTCAGCTGTTATCTGACAAGGTCATTATTTATAGAGTGTAGACATCTTCAGGACACAATATGGCAATAAATTTTTCCCTTTTTAGTATCAGCTGTAAAATGTGCAGGATGACTGACAATTATGAACACCTCAGGAAATGAGGTAAAAGTATTTAATACTGTTGTGGTTTAACCCGGCCGGCAGCTAAACACCACACAGCCGTTCGCTCACCCTCCCCCCTCCCTCTCTGGGATGGGGGAGAGAAACGGGAAAGTGAAGCCTGTGGGTTGAGATAAAGACAGTTTATTTAAGAGAGAAAATAATAATAATAATAATAATAATAATAATAATAATAATAATAATAATATGTACAAACAAGTGATGCACAATGCAATTGCTCACCACCCGCTGACCGATGCCCAGCCCAACCCCGAGCAGCCGGCCCCCCACCCTGGCTAGCCACCCCTATATATTGTTCAGCATGACGTCAACTGGCATGGAATACCCCTTTGGCCAGTTTGGGTCAGCTGTCCTGGGTCTGTCCCCTCCCAGCTCTTGCTGCCCCCCCAGCCTGCCCGCTGGCAGGACAGAGCGAGGAGCTGAAAAGTCCTTGGCTTAGTGTAAGCACTGCTCTGCAGCAATTAAAACACCAGCATGTTATCAGCACTCTTCTCATCCTAATCCAAAACATAGCACTCTACCAGCTACTAGGAGGAAAAATAACTCTGTCCTAACTGAAACCAGGACAAATACTGGATTCTGACATCTATATTCTGTGTTGGAGGCACGATCTCTGTAGCAGGATGTGTATTAGCAAATGAATGGGAGCCTATGAAATGTTTCATTCCTATGGCTCCATTGCCTCTTCCTCTTACCAAATGATAGTCACTATTAGAAACCTTTTTTTCCTCTTCTGTTTTTGCATCAAAGAGGAAAAGATAATTATTATCTTTTGTACATCTAGGCAGCTGGAGAGCTTCTTAAGCACTTGCTTCAGTAAGGTGTACACTCCTCCCCCTGTGGTCCCTACATGACATAATTCAGTGATGAATGTGTCTTTCACAAGACCTTACATCCTGTATTGGTCTGTACTTCAAAAATATATACGATACAAACTTTTAAATAATTTCAGTGCATGTATTTTTAACTGACTCTTTACAGACACTGATCAATGCCTGTGCAATAATAAGAGCTTTGGAGTGACTCATCTTAAACCTCCTTTTAGCCATACCCTAAGGGAGAAGCAGAGGGTGAGTATGTATCCTTTCAGCATGCATACTCACAACTCAGCAACATCAGAAATCCAACATATGCTAAATTTAAAATCAGAACCTTGTATTTTGCCATCAGTGCTCTGAAGGATAAAGGTCACAGGGTCCCACCTGTTTTGGTACCCTCTATAGTACATACAGAGCCTGCTCAGCAATGCTAATGCAAGATCTGTGGGCTCCCTCCTACTCCCAGCGATATTCCACCAGTTTTCCCTCTTTTTCCATCTCTACTATCTACTGCCATGTGCTGTATTGGACACAAGTGGAAGCACGAGGAAAAATGACAATGTGTTTTTTTTCAAACTCAGAAATACGAGAATGATCCTTCTCTGAGTAACCTTCAGTTCTTGGGAGCAATAAAGGTTTGCAAAAGGCTCAGGAAAAACTTCTTTGTCTTCCTCTGAGCCATACCACAGCGAGCATTCTAGTTCATTTATATTTTTGAGTCATTCAGTCCTATTCTAAGAGGGGGATAAATTCCAGGAAAGTATGTTTACTCTTTTTAGCTGAAGGAGGTAAGTGCAGAGACACTGCGGATCAAAACTACTTTGCAGACAATTAACAAAATATAGTCAATTAAATGAGGAAAACCTGCAGTGCGGAGCTAAAATTGGCAGTCCAAATCCATTTCCAGGCATTCCTCAAAATGGAATTATTTCTGTTATTCAGAAGTTCTGGATTTAAAGCTTCACGTTGTAACAATGAGCCCAGTTAATCAGCTTGAACATCAGGCAAACTTGTAAATATTCAGAGAGAGTTCAAAACAAAGTGAAAATAACCCGTGAGAATTTAGTTAGGATTGCAAACAAGCAGTGATTTAAATAGAGCTACAGTCTGACATCCTTCTACAATCCTCCTGTTATTTATTTGATTTCTATACTTTGCCTGTTATGACACTCCAGACATACACACCAGGATACTAAACACACAGAAGATGAACTAACATGATGTTAAAAATGACCCTTAAAGAAATCCCTCTCCCACAGAAGAAAAAGCAACAGCCTCCCCTTTTGATCCTTCCTTTCAGAGAAAGCCTCAGGCCACATCTCTACCAGAAGCCTTTTCCCCACAGAACCTGTATTGTTCCATATTGGCTGACACTGGTGTCATGAGAGCACATCCTGGTTGTTTTTTTGCCAGGGGCTGAATTTAAATGGAGGATTGTTTTCTTTTGGGAGGATAGTTTTATTCAGGTGACAGAACGGCTAGGTTTTGCTGCTTAACATCAAATGTGTATACAAATACATGCAAATCAACAGTGACAAAAGGTATTTTCTGTTGATAAATCTTTCTAGAACAGACCAGATGTTTTCCACCAGCTCTGGAAGTCTTACAGGATTTTGGGAACAAAGGGGAAGGCTTAAACTCAAGAGCTCACCTTCAAAAACAGTTACCCGTGAGACCTTCATGTTTGAGGCCAGCAACTAAGTCGATCTCACCAACTTAGGAAAAGAGAAAGAAGAGCAGAATCCTCTAAGGGCACGTCCATTTACAATCACAAACACGCTCAGATGGGGCATAAAGTATGGGTTTTGATCAAAGTGTAGTTGTAGCATTATGGAGCTAGCTCCCATCAGCATCTTAAATGGATTCTGAGTCTTATACGTAGGTACGTATTAGTGTAGTTGTCCTGGTTTCAGTTGGGACAGAGTTGTTTTTCCTCCTAATGGCTGGCGAAGTACTGTGTTTTGGATTGGGATGAGAAGAGTGCTGATAACATGCTGATGTTTTAATTGCTGCAGAGCAGTGCTTACACTAAGCCAAGGACTTTTCAGCTCCTCGCTCTGTCCTGCCAGCGGGCAGGCTGGGGGGGCAGCAAGAGCTGGGAGGGGACAGCCCCAGGACAGCTGACCCAAACTGGCCAAAGGGGTATTCCATACCATCTGACGTCATGCTGAACAATATATAGGGGTGGCTAGCCAGGGTGGGGGGGCCGGCTGCTCGGGGTTGGGCTGGGCATTGGTCAGCGGGTGGTGAGCAATTGCATTGTGCATCACTTGTTTGTACATATTACTATTATTATTATTATTATTATTATTATTTTCTCTCTTAAATAAACTGTCTTTATCTCAACCCACAGGCTTCACTTTCCCGTTTCTCTCCCCCATCCCAGAGAGGGAGGGGGGAGGGTGAGCGAACGGCTGTGTGGTGTTTAGCTGCCAGCTGGGTTAAACCACAACAGTAGTTTAAGCTGCTGTTAGCACCCAAGCTAACTGCGTTATGAGACTTCAGGTATGAGACAGTCAGCCTAGCACAATTAAATAGATATATCCTCACACATACAAAGCCCAAGCCTTACGGCACTTTTTATGGTAAAATAAACACCTCAAGTTGTAGCCAAAAATGAAGATAAAGTGGAGCCTGTAAAGGGAGATGAAATATGCTCTGTGTATGATACAATACAGAGCACAGGCACACCCCTCTTGTATTAGCTTGGTTTACCTTTGTTCTGTTGAGAAAAAGTGCAGTGGTCCAGGATGAAAGTGAGAAATGAAGTGAGAAATGCATGGAGTAAGGCAGCACGGTCCTTGTCAGGTATCACGGTCCAAGGCAGGTATCAGAGGTAGTCAGGCACAAGGGAGTTCCAGCCTCCACTGCAATTTGTGCATCCAGAGGCAGCCAAGGAATGCAAGCTATAGGGAAAAAAAAAAAAAAAAAGAGGTAGGCATATTGTTAAATTGATGGGAAAGGTGACATATCTGTCACTTCATCTGTGGTGTAAAGCACATACAGTTTTTTCTTGAAATACTTAATAGCATTAATGAGACTTAGAGATCTATATCTGGAAGGGATTTCCTGGTATCACTCAGTCCACTCCCTAGCACCAACACAAAATGAAGTATATCAAGCTATTCCTGACAGATGCTTATTTCATGGCAGCTTCCAATGAAAGTGATTCCACAATGACAGCAAGTAGCATCCCCTCATACAAGTTCATTGCACTTCTAACTAGATTTTTTTTTTTCTAGTGGCTAAGCAAAGTCTTTCGTTACTAAATTCAGATAATTGCCTCTTAATGTCTTTACCTGCACTGGACATAGACAACAGTTGAATCAGCTTCAACTTCATAACAACTGAAAACATACTTAGCAGATTGCTCTCTCTCTTCTTCTCTCTGTTCCCTCTTTTCTCGCTCTCTTTTTTTTTTCCTTAACTTCTTTCTTTTCTTTCTTGGAGCTTGGGTTTTCTGAACTGCCTGTCATTTCTACTGCTTTTCTCCCATTTTTCTAGCTTTTCATCCCTTTTGAAACACAGTACCCAAAACAGGACTCTCTATTCCAGCTGTGGAAGAACAATCCAGTGCCAAGCAGACCAGAAAAATGACCTTCTTTGGCTTATGTATGGCCCTATTATAAACACTTCCCAGAACATCATTTGTCTGTTTTGCAATCCTATCACAGAACTGACTCATATTCAGCTTATGATCCATGTAACCCCAGGTTTTCCTCTACAGAAAGCACTGCATGAGGATTTTGAGCTCACTCCGAAGGACAGACTAGGGTAGATCACGTTGTGTTGTGACAGCTGTGAGGAAAGAGAGCCTCGGGGCCTATATTCACCAGCCACTGACAGACTAGACGTAGCTGAAAAAGGTGCTGTCAATTATTTTGCACCAAAACCTGGGTGGTATCTGTCCCTAGAGAAGGGCTTGATCCTGCCACCTGTTCTAGGAGCATAGTCTTGCATTCATCAAATTATTTAATGTAACAACAAATGGACTAAAACAAATGTAAATGGAGTCCATGGGCAGGGGGCAGTTGGGAACAGAGAGATCAAGAGCATGCAGATCATTTTATACTCTTACAGGACACCGATCTCAAGACTGTCAAGCCTATTACCTTTACCCTAAGTATGTTGAATAAAGACCAGCAAATGGGTGTTCATGCTACTAATTGTATATTTTTCTTCAGGTGTCTTCTCCTTGCCTTGCTTCTGCCTCTGAATTAGCACAGGATTCACCCCACCTAATTGAGCTAAACCTGGCATCACCTCAAAGCTTGCCTTTTAGGCCTCTGCAGCCCAGGAGAGGAAGGACTACCTACCGAGCTCTGCATTCATCCCATTCCAAAATAAATATTTTAGATACATGGAGTGGCTCACCTTCTGAAAATGGTGTCTGCATTGACTAGCGAGGAGCGTAAAGGACAACATAAGACCAGATGTCTACTTCTCTGAGAGCCATAGAAAGGCAATCACAGTTACTTCCTTAATGATGGCTCGGGCTCGCTAGTCCAGCTGATTACTTTTCCAGAACAGCGCTTATAATCTGTTCCATGCATAGCTAAACTCATGATGTATGAGAATCCACATAGTTTAATTTAAATGCTGAATATCCTCTCTGTTCTCTGTCTTCCACACATCCTCTGCCTCTATCTCCAGTTATCTATAGCAAATTGTCTCTTCCCAGCCATTCCTGGCAATACCTCAATAACCAGCAGCTGGGTCACATTCATGGAGTCACAAGAACAAGACAAAGCTATCAGTTAAAAAATGATATCACCTCTCCCTGACTTTCATTTGGCCTGGCATAAGCCAATAATGGGATGTATTTTTTTTTTTTTTTGTCTGACTACATTTCTCAAAGCACGTAGAAGGAAGTGTAATTTGCTATCACAGCATTTTTTTTCCTTTTCACACTTGGCTAACCACACTCTGCATTTCACACAGATCTTTTCAGTCAGCTGCTGCAAGTCATGGTCTCAACATACCAGAAATCAGAGACTACGCTGCCTCAGCTTTCTTAGAGGCCATAGCACTCTACACTAAAACTAAGTAGCCTTTACTGATTTTTATTAAAACAAAAATGTTGGTAGTAAAATTCATAAAATACAAAACGTTGACAGAAAAGCTCTGCTAATAGATTTTTGAAGAGTAACATATAATTATACAGTACATGTATACGTAATTATGGTTCTGTTTCTGGAGTAATCCATGCAAGAACTGGAAGGTCAACATCATTACCTAGAAAGGCTAATAATCATCAGCTAAATTTGGGATACAGAGGGCTGGGGTTATGGATTGGGTCAGAAGCTGTCACTAACCTGGAGCAAGAGCAGAAAATCATTTTCTCCACCCCAGCTGTGCCTGAAGATTCATCTAACATCCCAACTTATTTTCCTGAAAAGTATTCTACATTTCCCTCTAACGGATGTAGAAATGTCCTTCTAAATTTATCAGTTAGTTCAGTTTAACATCATGAGAGAGAGAAGGGACTGGAAGTCACAAACATCGAAAGATTTTTCAATATCCTGCTCTGGTATATTTGTATTCTCTAACTGGAAAAACTTAATTGCATTAAATTAATTAGTTAATAGATCACAATACCACTAGCTTTTTGCCTTTTTTTTTTTCTTTGTTTTCCAGCTGAAACCTTTTTGCAATGCTGTTGTGCTCGGTGGTCTAGAGTTTATATATATTTTCAACACTAGGTGGTGCCAAGGGATCACACATATCGAAAAGCTGACGAAAGAAGCAAAAAGGTTCAATTTAAAGGCAATATAGGTGCCATTGGGTCTGTGTCTTGTTCTGTGTGTTAGTTCGGTTTCTCCTGTTAAAACATCTCGTTGCTTAGGAATTGTCAGGAAAACTTCTATACAAGATGACAATAATTCAAGTAAACTTGGAGGTAATTTGGTGCTGTAGTCTACGGAACTGACAGTAATTCAGTGGTAAAGTTTCAATACGTGAATATTACCTGCATGGGCAGGTCCAGATTCATTTGGTCCAAAACCTTTTCTCTGACAGTGCTTGGTACCAAGTGTTTCAAAGGAACCTTCGAGAGCCTTGTGGCAAGCAAGCAGTCAGACGCCTAGCCTTGGTCTTCGCCTGGTGCCTAACACAGACTGGCTTAAGCTCCAGTTTATGACACCAAACTTCCCCCAGAGGTGTTTCTAATTCAAAAAATTGAACGTTCATGCTAGAGATATAAATACTAGCTGACCTATTTTATAAGTTAACTACAGACACCAATTGCAATGTTAAAAAATACAAAAGGTTGCAACTTATCCAGTTGCAACGTAATAACTAAGGTTCTAAAAAAATCTTCATTTTCCTAGATTTAGTACTTTCTAGAGTAGAAAATATCATATTTGCTCATTTGATAGTCTTACTGGTCTCAGTATATGTGACTAAACTCTGACTAATGAGTGAGAAACAAATTTGCAATCATTGTAAATAAGAAATGCACAATGTCTACCACATACTGCTTTAGAACAGTGTTTGGGAAAATAGGTTTTCCACAAGGGAGTTCCTATGAAACTATTATCTGTGAGATAATCGTGTTGATAGTTTGCAGCAAGACTGTTATTAAGTTAGCAGCAGGAAAGGAAAGAGAGAGAAGGAATATTTGACACCTCATTAGCATTTCTATTCTGTGACTCTTTTGCTTTCAGTTATCGATGCTTTTCCCTTTTTCCACTACAGATTTGCCTATTTGTATACAGTTAGATTTCTGTGGAAGGAGGAACTTATGCCTGCCAAGGACATGCAAGAGGGTGCAATTACCTTTTTCTAGGTTTCTGGGGAAAGTCTCAGTCCATGGAGTTATTTGTCAGTACAGGTGCAGGATCCTGGCCATGCTATCTGAGTAGTTATCATAAGGAACATCTCGTACATGTCAATGTAGCTGCACAAAGCGTCTATTTTCTCAGTGAAGTGAGTACAATTTCTTAAATCCTTCTGACTCTAGTCTTTCAGAAGCTTTCTTGCATCTGCTCTTGATATATTATTGTTCCCTGGGAACTGGACTGTGATTTCTGCGCAGTGCTGTGCCTCAGTGTCCTTTGTGGCAGCAGAATGTATGTAAATAAATCAATTTACTTTTAGAAGACCGGTCTGCAAGACTACAGGTATCTCTTGCAGATATTTCTTAAGTAGGCTTACAAAGAGCAAGGCCCAGTCCATAGTCAAGAGAACTGATGTGATGTAGCCCACCATGAAGGGGACTGAGCAAACAGAAAGCACCGAATCTGTGTAGCTCTTATATCTTGTAATTACTAGAACTGTGCTGGCTCAACAAAGTCACATACAGAAGCTAGCATGGGAAGGTGCATAGGACAGAAAAACATACCGAGGGGAAAAGAACCTATGCCTAACTGATGCTGATGCTTAAACACTCAACAAAGATTACAACAGCTGTGAAGAATGAAGAGACGTCAATAATACATAACAGTCTGGATGGCATGGTAAACTGGAGAAAAGTAGAAAATATAATAAAACATAAGTTACAGATGTAGGAAGAAAGAATGCAGATCCTATTCAGGCAACAGGTGAAAGCTAGTAGATCCATCCTGAGAAGGTGACATTGGAAAAGACGGGATTGAATAAAGTGGGTTTTCTTCTTGGCACTAGCTACTTGCTTCTAATGTGATTCTGTAGCCAAGAGGGCTAATGCAATCCATAAATGTACTTCTAAATCAAAAGAGAAGAAGCCTAATTGACATCCGTGTGATTAATCTCCACCAAATTCAGTGCTGAGACACTGAGAAGGCTTAAATAAGACTCAAAGTTACCACTAAAAAATGGAAAACGTTTTGTAATGAAAAATGTCAGCAATTTGCTTTGCTTTGATTCTGAAACAAACATAAATCTATAATCACCTGTGCAGTTCCTCTGCAGATTACAATTACTCCACATGCCCGCTGAGTCCAATGACCAAGCTTACAGTTCTTGGGCAGATTGGGTTCCTAGGATGGGGTCATTTTGAATCTTCCTTTTACACAGCTACATTTCGCAAAGATGGGTTGAATATTCCTAAAGAAAAAGAGTGTGAGTGACAGAAGATAAGTCCTTTACCCATTCACTAGGGATCTAAAGGGAATAAGGACCGCAGTTCTCCTTTCGCCACCTCCAGGCTGAAGTCACGTCCACCTGAGCAGCTCCTTGCAGCGACTCCACCACCCAAGAAAGCCCAGGTAAATAGAGCTGTGCACTGTGGCAGTGGGAAAGCTGGTGCCTGGGCTTACTGTGACCTGCAGGATAGGCATTGGCTTGTCTCCAAACCCATGCTGAAGCCTCGTACTGTTGACAGTACCTTCATGTGTCCTCATTTCCCATAATGATGTGAGGGGACCTTGCCACTAATGCTGTGCAATGATGGCACCTGAAATCCCAGGAAGACCTGAGTTGCTGCCAACACATGACTACAACTCATACTCATGCCATCTGGGAATGAGTGGCCTTTGTGGGCCAAATGCATCCTGTTGCCCAGACATTGAGCAGTCTTGCCTTAAGCATTCCTTCACAGACAGCCTCATTTCCAAGCATTGTAATTATAGATCATCTGCCAAACACCGATTGGCTTTGAAAGGCAACTTCACTTTCTAGGTGTCCTGACAAAACCACCTACACAGCATCAACTCAAGCCCAAAGTCAGGAATATGCAAACTAAATGATACTGCTGCAGTGTTCAGTAAGCAAGATTTCCACACTAGCAAACAAGACATCAAATAAATAGTTTTATTTATAGTTAGATCTATAATTTACCCTTTTTATCTGGAGAAAAGGAAAAATAGCAGCAAATCCACTAGATATGCCTGGACAGTATATAATGCACAGATCAACTACATCACTCCCAATATGAGGCTGTAAATATATCCATCCTAATTCTCCAAAAGCTATCAGAGTTGGCAGAGATAACCAGCTGCTGCTCACCATTCAGAATTCAGGCCCAGAACAGATAACTGATGGGCTGGTGTAGGAGCAGCCTGTGAAGGGGATGCCCATCCTCTAGACTTGGCAACCAGCTAAAAAAAAACAAAGTCAGAACACATCATCATTTTCAACCTGCAAGACAGAACTATTATAGAGCACTAAAACGGCCCTGGAAGTCAGAACTGCGTTTCTCTTTTTTTTCTTTCTGTTTTTTTTCCTATTAAAATCAAACTTATAATGTCATACAGATCATGCCAAAAGCTTCAGCTCCAGAAGTGTTTTATATACATGCTGAACTACAAAACTATGCTTATATAAAAAGAAGTAGAAGTTAAGCTCAGACTAAGAAATAATGAGATCTTGATTCAGATCACAGCTCATTTACCAGTTAATGACCACTCACAAATTTCATAAGCTACCTACATCTGAATTTGTCATTTGGAAAAAAATATCTTGGTATGACATGCTTCAAGTGAAGCTATAAGGTCTTATCTATTACACTGTAAGGTGTGGTGAGACACTGAGAAGATGTTAGGAACAAATAAGATTTATTTGAAAGTACAGAAAATGATCTGAACACAAAACAGATTTGGATAAATTAATAGGAGGAATATATACTCTGTTTCACTCTATTAGGATGAATGGCATTTTGCCTGGAATATGAGTCACAGGAGAACTTTATATTCTAAGTGTAAGGCATTGCTAGGCAAGACAGGAAGGGGAGTATTAATCTGGAGGATAAATTGCAGGAAGAAATAAGCAAGAATACGCTGAAATGATAGCAATAATGCATGAAGAACTATGTTAAAACAAAGGTAAATTGTATCTTATTACTTTGAAAGCAATTCAAGCTAAAAGGCTCAAGAATTCTGCTGAGAGAATGAATCAGATCACAAAGCAGAGAATATAACGTGAGAGCTTAGGACAACGCATCTCAGCCTGGGAAACCTGACTCTGGAAAGAATTTTCAGTAGAGTTTAGATGAATCACAGTCTGAGCTCTTGTGAGTCATTGCAAAACCTTCATTAACCCTTGTAGGCCCAAATAAACATTTGCAATACTATGTGCAACTCCCAGTTCTCCCAGAGAACAATGAAGGAATAGCAAAAACAGCCTTGGGGGAAAAAAAAAAAAAAAATCCTTTGAAGAAAGTGAAATGTGAGAAAAGCCAGAGGCTCAAAATCCACAAGGAGATTCCAGCTGGCCAAGGCATCATACAAAAAGGGCATTCTGATCCTGCTAATCCTGCAATGGCACAAGGGCTGACAGCAGGTATTTTTAGCTGAAAAGGAATGATTGGATAAAGAGAATTGCAAGTGGAGAGAGAAAGCCTTGCCATAGTGAAAGAGCCTTGCTGTGAAGGTCCTCCCCACTTAAATTGAAGATGGGATTGTACCAACAAAAGCAACAGCAAAAAGGAGCTTCTTGTTGTGGCTTGTGAGCATCTTTTAGCACTGGTGAGAGGCCAATAGGCCAGCACAGCGGGCTGTGCTCTGCACTGAGGACTGCTGAAAGGCACACAGAGATGCCTGCAGCCGTTCCCTTGGGTGATGCTAACTGACGTAGCTCTGCTGGCTACAAGGCCCCAGCCCAGCTCCAGCTCAGCATGGGCTGTGCATAGGCAGCACCGGCATGAAGAGCAAGGATGGCTCTAGCTGAAGCTCTCTTTACTCAGCAGGCACTCAAAGCCAGGGAGTCTAATACAAGATATAAACCCAGGGGCTGATATCTAATATTGCTATGCAGCACGTTTAACTAGGGCTGTGCAGAAGTGTTTCAATTGTCCAGAAATGTTAAGCTACCTCCAAACCTGGTACTTGCCGTTGGGTTAATGCAAAGAGCTACCATGCTGCTTCTGGACTGCTACAGCACAGTTTGCTACTCCATGGTAACTTGCTCATGTTCTAGACCTCACCAAAGTTTCACATACACCCTCTGGAGGGATAAGGACTGTTTACTGAGCACTACTTCTCTTCTGGCATGCTAGCAGTGGTGGCATTTATGGCAACATGTTGATTTCTGCACTTTCTTGAAGCATCCCATGTTTACAGGTTGACTGTCCATTTGTTTGTTAGTGACACATCATTCATTGCTTCTATAAAGGATCCCCATGCCACAAGAGCTAGGTGCCAAGTCTTTGGCTTTATAGTATTCCCAACAGCCTTCTTGCTCTCACTTTTCCCCATGTCATCACCAATATACATTTGGATACAGCAACATACAAAGCATCTCCATCCACAGCCCTGGCCAGTTCAATGCTAGCTGTATATACAAACCACGAACAGAGGCACACCAAGAGGCAGGCAAGCCAACAGAGGCAAGGCAACCCAAGAACGGAGGGGAGAAGACAGCAGTATCCCTAGAGCTGCAAATGATCAGCAGAATAACTGGAACATTGAATAACTTAACATCAGTGTACGCTGTACTTCTGCTGATGATCATGCATGGAAACCCTGAGATCTTGTCAGCTTTGATCATCTTGACCTCTGTGTCAGACTAATTCCAAGATATTATGCTGCTGTTTATAAAAAGAGAAAAATACCAGTCTGGGATGCATTAAAGTAAGTATCTTAGGTAAGACTAGAGCTGATTAATCTGCTGTATTCAGCACAGATGAGGCCTCAGTTGGATCCCGATGTCCTATTTGTGTACCACTCTTCAAGAAAGATGGAGGGGAGCTATGTAGCACACAGGAGAAGCCACCAAAGTGACAAGAAGTTTAAAGAACATGACCTGTAAGGCAAGTCTGAAAGAATAGATTTCAAAAAAGTGAAAAAATGAATAGGGCAAATGATAAATTTTCTAAAATGCAAAAGTGAGTATAAGAGGATATTTAATGACCGTCTTTCATTTTGGCTTCGAGTTGGAAGTGGTTTCATTTTCAACATGGGAGATTTATGCGTTCTAATACAAGAGTCCTGAAAGAAGTCCCCAAAAACTTCTATCAGTAAAGGGTGAGACAAATGTATGCTAGGCATGATCTACAGAGTTCCTATCCTGCTAGGAGTGGGCTAGGAGTGTTAAACCGGGGGCTCCTCGGAGGACTCCGGCATCCTTGGGTTCCTGTGAAACCACGTTTGCTCCCGGGGTGGCTGGACGGGACCTTTGGCTAACAAGTCAGATGGCAGCTGAATCTATGTGAGCGAATAGTGGCATCATAAATAAGGCTGTAAAGGCCAAAAGAAAAGAAAACAGAGACTTCAGAAAGAAGTCTCATGAAGAAGAACACCCGAAAGCTAAATCGCTGGACTGATTTTCCTGGCAGCATCAGTTGACTAAGCCTCAGGGGGAGAACATTGCAGGGTAAAGGGCCACATCAGAAGCAGCAGAAAGGGAAAGGAATTTGAAAATGAAGTGAGGCCACAGGCCATCAGGCTTTTGAGAGCGCAACAGGAGAAGTCTTAGTGGAGAAGAGTGAAGCAAAGCCATGCTAGAGGGTATTCTGGATGGAAACAGATGTGTTGGAGGCAAGGAATGTGATTAACAATTCAATGTTACTCAGATCTTGTCTGCTCTGGAAACATATGGCATTACAATAATCACCACACGGAACTCTTCGAAACTAAGCACACAAAAACCACAAAAGCATGTCAGGGCTGAAATGAGGAAAGCTGCGAATGACATTTCTGAGTGACAGCAGGACAAAGCAGACAAACTGCCAGTGTACGACTGCTACATTTCATCTTTACTGCTTGCCAAAAGCAGCACTTTGCAGTGTCATTAACAGAATCCAGTCTTAATAAATGTCATTTATGTAGAGTATTCACAGACCCTGATTTAACGCATCTATTACCAACATTACAAAAATCCTGGTCTGAGTCACTTTTGATTGACTGTGTCCACACAGACTGCAGTCAGATATGCAAATATCACATCCATGGGACTTATGGAAAATTACTTCTTGCAGCAATAACCTGGTCAAAAGATATATCTAGAACTTTTTACACGTTAAATAGACTAAAAATATGTTTGATAATTTAATCTAGGCTTGACTTGCTGCTTTTTTAAAATCTACTCACTTGAGCTTTCAAAGACAAAACAATTCCCCCCCACCCTTTGATGGATTTATTTATAATGCCGTGCACATGCCCTCTGAATTTTGGTTTGGCAATGTATTAAGCTTATTACTCAGGGTCTCACTATAGGCTGTCACTTTTATTTAGATTCCATCCAGATTTTAAACTTACGCCGAGGCTGTGATTTATCTGGCTTGGTTCAATGCCCAGTGAAGTTAATGGAAAGTTCCTATTGACCTGAAACAAAGTTAGATCGAGGCATGTTTTTGTGCCTAGCTTGATCTGACATCAAAATTCTTTTTTCCATTAGGTTCTCCATATTTAAAGTGGGTTAGCAAACTGTCACAAAGCCCTGAATTGTTTTCTGAGCACAGAGACGTGAAAAAGAACATTGCTCACAAAGTTCTGCTCCAGCTCTTATTGAAATGACCAGAAACTGTTTCATTTACTGCAGTGGAAGAAGCTCAGCTGGACCTGAGTATCAGTTACATTCATTCCAGGATTTATTCCAGAAAGTAAAAATGCAATATAAAAAACAGATGGTTTTGCCCTTTCTGGGTCTTTATTGAATTGGAGAGAAGGTAGGATCTCAGTGCTGTTCACAATTGCATGAATTTCATGGCATGCAATCTCTTGACTTAACTTTCCAGAGTTAGGTGAAACTCTCAGCTTTCTTCTTAAAAAAAAAAAAAAAGATATGAAGTTAACTGCTTTTAGCACTACAGAGAAAGGTAGAAAAACATAAAAACATAAATCCTAAGACCTCAAAAATAAGAAGGCCATGTCTATCCCCCTAAAATGACTTGTGGTGAAATGCTACGGTTTTTAAATCAGCTTCATAGTTTGGAGGTCTGATTCACTTTGAAATGCTTGGTATTGCTAATGCCTCTGTCTCACTACGCTGGATAATTTATTCTCTGTGCCATGACTTTTCTCAAAGACTCTCAACAGAATCAGCACTTCCATCATGCCAGAGACCATCAAAAATAATAATAGCAATAATTTAAAGGGAGAAACGTAGTATGTCAGAAAAAATAATTTGATCATGAGTAATATGGAAAGGGATAAAAAGTTGCTGTTTAAACTAAAGCATTATAGTCTGCCTTGATTCCTGTATAAATCAAACTGTGAGATTTGTAATAACTCTAAGATGGAGAAGATCTGCAAAAATGTGTAAGAATGCATGAGGTTATTTTTCCTGCAGGGAAACCTGTTTCATCTATAAAATGCAACATAACTTAAGCAAACATTTATACGTGTGAATGCTTATGCAATTAGGAATAGCTATTTGAAATTCCAAGGCTCAGTCACTGGTACAGAAAAGATTACTGATTGAAACTTTTCTAAAACAAACCAGTATCTGATAATCCAGATTCATAAGGCAAAACCCCCTGGTCAACAAGCCTATTAGGCCATGCTTACTTTAACAGGTAGGCATGAATTCTTGATGGCTTACTCTTCTCAGGATGGGCTGTTAGGTTCTCTCTTTATGTATTTCCAATTGCTCTTCTCTTAAGCATTTTTTTTTTACATTCTTATTCATAAGGTATTCATAAATACAGCGTGGGAAGCTTCAATGTGGTGGTCTGATTCAAGTTAAATAGGCATCCCTACCTAAGCATGCTTCACCCCAGGTAAGTGCCCCAGGAAGCAGTCTGGGGCTTGGGAAGGGTTCTTCTCTTTTCCTGTAGGACTAAGGGTGCTTGTGGTTAGTTGGTTAGGTTTTGGGGTTTGATTTTTATGGAGAATTGTGGAAGCTGGTGGAAGTTCCACACTGTAGAGTAATGCTATTCTTGTTTTGTAAGTTTTTGAGTCAGTAATTTTTTCTGTACCCAGCTTTAATCAAATGTGGATGGATCAAAGGTTGCAAGGAAACTTTGGGGAATTAGAACAATTTTCTTTTTTTGTAGAATACCCACCAAATAAAACTAGAACTCTGTAAAAATATTCTAAGTAGTATTTATGCTAGCTAAATGATGACAACTTGCTATTGTAAGGATGAAGAACAGCTGAACCATTCATGCACTGGAAAACTGTTAAAATCTCTCCCCACAACCTTCTCTTTTTTTAAGTGAACAAACTAATTCCTTAAGCTTTGCTTTAAATAGTTTTTGTTTGCTTGTTTGTTTGTTTGTTTGCTTTTAATCTGCCATCAGGACAAAGTTTTACTACTAAACCTTTAAAATTATCAAATAGAACAGAATAATCCCTTCCCCTGTTTAAAATATGACAGCCCTGGCCATGCAGCCTAGAATGACACTATTTAGTGGACTCAGATGCATTTTGTAAAATACTTTGTTCACATACTTTTCTGCTGTACTGCTACAAACGTGGTTATTTCCTGTACATACATTTCCTCTGTTCCTTACCAAGCTGAAAATTAGACTGGGTCATCTAATGACAGATTGGTGTGGGGGGCCTGTAGGCAGAGGGTTAACAGTGTCTTAGCTAGGCACTCTCATATTCTTTCTTCAGTGGTTTATGCCAAACCTCTCCAGGGCGCAAAGTTAGGCTGATAAGTCTATAATTTCTGATTTTTCCGTGGAGCTGAATGGATACCATTTCTCTTTTCCAGACTATGAGATGGCATCCGTGAGATGATTGCCAGTGGTTCAGACACTATTTTCAGTTGACTGTTTGAGTAAAATGAAAATTAAGAATGTCATACTTCTTGTGTATGGCAAAATCAAAGAGAAATTGCAGATTATTATCTACTGTTTGATCCAGAACAGCCACTGCTCTACATAAAGGTGTTGTCTCAGATTAATCGTTATGAACAGATCTTACCTTGTTCGAGTTTGTCCAGTACAGAACTTCACAACTTCTGTGTATCCAATGGGGTAAGCATGCCCTGTACATACAGCAGTGTGCACAGCTCACACACGTGTTTTACAAGCTTTACAATTATCTTTGTAATGAACATCTTCCAAACACAGTGCAAGACTGACTTTGTAATAAGGTGGGGTAAAGTGCCGATGTGTCATTGAGGAAGGCCTGGGTGGTTGGAGTGGTGTGACACATGAAGCAAGACTCAGGAAAATGGGTTGTGTGGCATCTCAAAGGTAGCTTCAGTTGGATGCTGGATGCAGGATGGGAGTTGGGCTGGGACTCGGCCAGGGGAGCATGGGGTCTGCAGGTGCCAGGCAGTGTGCAGCTGAAACGAGAGGCAGGTGGCTGTGCCTTGCCACACTGAGCCTCACTGCACTGAGCTGAGCTGTGTAAAGACAGCCTATCTACAAAATAAAGAAGTTTCAACATCAGTCAACTAGGAGATGCACTCCCAGAAGTTGTGATAATGGGATTCTCTACCACCTACTCCCTTGCTATTCAACTTGCTGTCACGAGACGTCCCTTTTCCTGTCAGAAGGTCCAAAACCAAAGAACGGGCTGTTCTAGCAGGGCTGTGGAGGAAGGCTCCTGGAGCCCCATCCTGAGCCAGTCACAATGTTAGGGCTGCGTCAGGTCTGACTGCACCTCTGTTCACTCTGCACTTCTGCTGTCTGTCTGCAGAGAGCAATGCTCTGGTCTCTAACTAGAGGTAGCCATTACACTTTGCTTTAACTGTCTGATTATCCAGAATTGCCTTTGCAACAGCTAGTCCATGACTGTAGTATAATTTTATATCTTCCTTTTGGAAGCTGTTTTAAGTTCCTTGTTATATCTGTATTTCTTTAAAACTTACCTCTCCAGCTTGAGGATTGAGAAGGGTGCTGATCAGGAATGTCCAACGTGCAGATTTTGAGCATCACATACATAGCTAATGTCAAGGCTGTGCCATATGGTAGGCTGCCAGCTGTGTCCCAGGGGGGTCTGAAGAGTCAAGCAGAAAAGGGAGCGAGCCAACTGCAGCTTCTCCACCCATTGTCTCCTGCAGTATGTGAAACATGCCTTACAGCTCTCAGCCATAATAAGATTTTAGCATGTGCCTCCCAAGGCCAGGAAAACCAGACATTCCTGATACAAAGGAAGCAGCCAAGGTGCTGGCTGTTTTTTTTTTTTTTTTTTGTTTTTTGTTTTTTTTTTTATGAGGAGCACTGTATTCCTACCTCTTGGGTGACAAACCTTTACTTAATGAGATATCCTGTTGCTGTGATGGCCTATTTTAACTCAAGGGTCAGTCAAATCAGACACATGTACAAAGAATCTTTTTAATGGAAAAAAAAAATGTTTCTTTTTTAAAATATGAAAAGGTCCTGCTTCCAAAACTGACCAGGGATTTTATTTCTTTCTTTCTTTTTTTTTTTTTTTTGCCATCTTTAGTAACAGGGATGATAAATAATCTGAACTTTACTCCTACAGATTAAATTTGTATGCTTTAAAATCTTCTTCACATTCCTTTAGAAATCCATTCCACACATTACTCCTGCCACCGACAGTCTTACCTTTTTAACTCTGGATATTCACATAACAGTAGGTTAGAAAGTCCTCCTATTACTTCCTCGGTTGTAAGTATGTCAAGGGCAAGCATTTTAGTATGGGTTAAGATGAGTCAGTATTTAAAGACCAACTAAAATACCTATCTCCACTCAAAGAAAAATCAGCAAGTGGTTACAAACACATTTGTTATTAATGAAATGAAAATAAGAACACACACCAACATGCACGTTTTTGTTTACCTTTCATTCTGAGAACCTATTCAAAGCCACCTTTTAAGATGTTTCTCCTTTAATTATGTATGACAATTTAATACTAAAACCAAAACCCAGATTTTGAAAGTGTTTACGTGTATCTACTAACTCTGTGCACAGGGAGGTTGCCTTGACTAACACGGTGTTTCACTGAAGCAGGTCATACACCGGGTCAGGCAGTAGTCTGGCCAAAACATTATCTAGGAGCAATTTAAAAAAAATGAGCACTTAGCAGGTGATGAGAAGAGAGATTTGTAGAGCTCATCCTTCACACTTAGCCTGACTGTGCTTTCCCTTTCTTTTTAAAAGTTCCGCTGTCATTTTCAATGTTTCTCCACTGTAAGATGCTTAATTCTTCAGTAAGTTTAAGGCTATGACAATGTTGTTGTATTGTTAATAACTGGTAATGAGATTTTTAGGCAGTACTGCAGCAGTGACTTAAAGAAAGGATTTGAATGAAGAAAATGACAGATAACTGGAGGGAATTAAGTACAAAAGAGAGGTCCATTAAGGAAAATGTGAAAATTGCTATACCCAAAAAACCTACTCTTCTGCTCAGTTTCTTGCTATCCCGGAAAATGTCCTTCCTCTCAAATAAATGCTCACTTCTTTCTGGGCTGCAGCCTTTTGTCTATGAAGGTGAAAATAATCATTTATCCAGTGCTTTGCTGTGACTCATTACATTGATTGTATAACTTACTTTCTAGTAAGGGATAAATCTGCACTCCTCTAGGCATTCAGAATTCCCACTGAAGTGAATGCCTATAGCAGGAGTATTGCTCAGGTAAACACTATGCAAGCGATGCTAAAGAAATCTCTCTACCCAGTTAGACAAAATCCAAATTTTGCATTCACTGTCTTGAAATCCTTCCACAACTGAAACTCCCAATACCTTCATTTGTTAAGAATGACATCTGAATAAAGCTGTTTTTTCTCTGTAGTAGAACAACTTTTTTCTTCAACTATACACTTTCTCTGTTCCAGTGCTGCTTATCTGAAGTTTTCTCTTTTTATGGCAGCAGTGCACACTCCATGCTAATCCTTGGCATCTTGTATCACTTGGAAACTGCAAAAATATAACTGCCTGCTTTCCTCCTCACCAAAAATCCTACCTGTGAGCCAGACATATATAAGCTGTGCCTCGAAGTAGACGGATTTAATCATCTGAATTACCGCTTTAATCATGATTTACTTTGGCAGATGGAAATTCCTGACTTGAATAGTTGATTTTATCTTCTTTTCCATTTCCACATTTTTGTTATTTCCCTCCAGAAAAGTTTGGTTCTCATTGATTAATAATCTAGTGGTTATTTGCAGCAGAATGTAGTTTTTTACTTTATATTGGGTCTTCTTTTGCTAATCACTAAGACATGTTCTCTACATACATAAGCAATTATTCAACATGACGTATTTATTCATATTTCTAATGTTTATATTTTACTACGCTAGAAAAGGGTAACTTTGATTTCTTTTTTATTCCTGATTAGTGCTGCTGTGACCATGGGCACAGAAATCCTCCTCAGACCTTGCTTTATTTAGCCTTCACCTTTCCTTTCAGGATCATTCCTACCAGCCATTCAGCATTTGTGCTCTTTCTTTTTGCAGGTACACATCAGATACTTGAAGGAAAGTGGTTGCATGTGGCAAGTTTGCAAGGGAACTGGCTGTATATGGACAATCAAATGATCTGTGAAATGCTACAGTTAAGGTGCAGGAGGCAAGTCTCATTTTCAGAAGTAAGTGGTGAATCACTCCAAGGGCTGGATTCGCAGCTAGGACTTACATCTTGGCACTGCAGTCATGCTGTGGTCTTACAGACACAAGAACAGTGCAGACAGTCTGTGGTTTGTTTGTACCACTAACAGGCTATGACAGTGATGTCAAAATATTTTTTTTGGTAGGAAATTAGAGTTTACATAATAGAATTTTATTATAGTTTATGTAGTTATTTCCAGCTGTTTCATGGCAATGGTCTTTCAGACCATGGACATGTTGTCTTTTCTAACCCTACATCCCAATCAGACTTCTTGAAAGGTTGCATATAAAACACTTGCCATCATCTACAGGCAGGAAGAAATTGGCAGGAGGCGCTCTCTGTGAGAGGCACATAATTGAGGAGCTGGCACCTCACCCTGAACTGAAATAGCCTCATAGGCGTGCTGCAAATATTTTCCTATTGCCCAGACCTCTCAGCAGTGAGGGACTTGGCAGAGAGCTAAATCCTGTATGAAGGGTAGATTCTGTGATCTGCTTAGTTAAGATCTAACCACTAAGCATACTTATTTTACTGGCAGCTGCTGGTGTCCCTGCTGGTCATCTGCGAGGTTTGCCAGATTACTTTTGTAAGCAAATCAGGGATACCTATAACTTTAAGACTGGTGCCTATTTTTTGTGTTTGCAAAAAGATTTCTCACAAGTGAAACTTTGTTGAACAGGCTGAGGCTATCAACTAATCAGCATACTCCCTAAATTTGAATAAATAAAATAAAATAATAAAATAAAATAAAATAAAATAAAATAAAATAAAATAAAATAAAATAAAATAAAATAAAATAATGGTCCACATACAAAAGAGACAAAACACTTGCTAGGTATCTGATTCCCAAGACAACAAAGGTGGACTTGTCTTCAGTCAGAATTTGACCATGAATTCCAATCTGGAGGTCTAAAGATAAAAGGTAAATTATTCCTACGGGAAAGGGGATGCAGAGATATATGGATTTTCTGATTAACTGAAACATACTTACTGAAAACAACAGTTCATTTCAGAGCTTTTCTCAGAAGTTAAGAATGACACTCCTGTGAGCTTTTATCCAGACTAAAGACTTCAGAATATTTCCTCAGCAGGAAATTCTAGGGGGCCCTGCTTGAGCAGGTCGGTTTGGACCAGATGACCTCCAGAGGTCCCTTCCAACCTCAACCATTCTGTGATTCTGTGATTGCAAACTAAGGCCAAACAATTAACAAGCCATTTTCTGGGGACATACGCATGGGAATGCTTAGAGTTGACAAGCAGCAGGACAGTCACCAGTGCCATTCTTGCACTTTTGCAAGAAGATCCAAAATCCATGGCAGAACTCATGATGCTGATCAAGAATGAAATGGAAACAGCTCCTGCATCGCAGTTCAGTGGTACTAACAGTAAAAACAATTGCCAGAAACTGATCACCATATGTGGTACGTATGTGTTAAGTTTGCAGAATCCATATGAGAGCAACAGCGATTTCACAGCTTTGCTCTCACTTCTTGTTAGCACCTTGCAGTCTTCTAAAACTCTTGCTAAAGTATTCAAGTACTTAATTCAGAGCTACCCAACAAAAAACAGACAAGGTGTTTTCGCACCGTCAGCAGCATAATGCCACTGTGACACGTTGCTAGCTGGAGTCTAAAATGACCTCCTCATTTACACCCAAAAAATAAAGACAAACCAACTCATCCCATGTAATGACTAACAAAGCCCCCGGAAGATTAAGTTCGTCTTAACTACAGATCTACAAAGGTAGTAAGGCATTAAGGTGAGATTTTCACTGAAACCACATTCTAGGTGACCACCTTTAAGGGTCTGGAGCCCTGTTCTTGAGGATTCTGTCCTATTTCAAAGTATTCTATGGTTTACTTTCCAAAATCTGCACTAATAAAATTAAATTTTAAAAAAAAGAGGCAGAAGAAAAAAGCAGGTTTCTATAGTCAGTTCCCCCTTTGAACAGGCAGAAAATACAGGATTAATACAATCTGCTTTTACAGCATCCTCCATCCTTTCTGGCTGGCAGAATTAGAGTGCAAGCTAAACCCCCAGCTGGTATGGCAAGTGTCACACTGCTACAGCAACTCCTGTCTGATAAGCTGCCTTTTGGAAATCATAGACCACTGGAAAAATAGTGAGGTAATTACTTGCTCATTTCTAAAAGTCACCAGCAGAAATTTGGCTAAGTGGACTGGAATGAAAGTGGCTGCATAGAGCCATTCTTCTCCAGAACTGCCCCTTTTCTCAGCACAAATACTTCAACAACCTGAAATTACAACTCTTCAGATACATGGAGCGTTTATGGTGCCTTCTGAAGGATCCTAAAAAGTGAGGATGACAATGTGTTTTTTAGCCCTCTAAGCCAAAAATGTTTTTAATCCTTTTCCTTAACCTAAAGCAATTTCCTAGGACAGGTTTGTAATGGGTTGAATGACATAATATATTGTATATTGATATACCATGCAAAGTATATAACATTGCAGTAAATCAGTAGTGTGCTTTCAGCATGTTTTATTACATGGAGAAAGCTTAATTGTCAGTAAACAGGCTACCATGTTCCTCCTGTGAAGGTAGTTTATTTATTGATAGCTGGAAACTCCAGTTCGGAAGTCCCATTTGCCAATTTTTGCAGAAACAACAAGGTAGTGCTACGCTATTTCTTAAGATCTCTGGAATCAAATAGTCTTTCCAGATCCTTATCCACAGGCAAAAGACCACCTGCTATTGCATTGCTATTTATCTGCTAGTGGCAAGCTGAATTTTTATTAAAGCTTTATTGGAAATAAGACCACAATAACAGTAAATCAGACAGCAATTCTAAATGAGAAGGAACAAGTGAGATTTTCTGTACATTAATAAGAACAGGCCATGTTTTGTACCTTATTCATATTGTGCAGTACCATAGTGTGACTATTAATCTGATTTTGAACCAAAAGTTTATCCTTTATAGATGTTTGGGGGATTTCTTTATTATTGATTTATTTTATTATTGTTTGATTTTAATACCTGTTCTTTCTCTGGTGTTCTTGGTTGTACCAATTTTATGAATGTAACATTTTTCACATGCAAATGTGCTTTCAGAGATAGTTGTGGAAACCTCAATGCACCATATCCCTGTTGACTCATCTTTTTGATAAAGCATTGTTTTACAACAACCTGGATATGCCTTAAACTTTGGTAGAATTGGGAGAATATATTATTACTCATAGTTGTCCAAATAAGAACAAGTTAAACTGATACTGTTTTATGTATGAAATGTTCAATAAATACCACATTCCCTGCCTAAATTTAACCAACACTGAAAGTTGAACAATTACAAAGAGAAAATCTTTATACAAATTAAATAGCTGTATAGCCCAAAGTATTAAGTGGTAAAACTTAGGTACGTGCAAGTGCACATACACATATAGCGTTATGGAGAACTGTTCAAATGGCCTTCCAGGAAAAAAAATAATACAAAAAAACATAACAACTGTGCTCTGTTTGGTTTCTGAATGAATCAACTCCTTCATTAACTTCATGAACTCCTGTATTAAACTCTTGTCTTATTCTGCCCTGGTCAGACAGCAAATTATACAGTAAGTGTTACACACAACAAAGAGACACAAGCCATCTCCTATCATTATACATATGCCACATTTTTAAAGTTCTAACTCCCACCTGACCACCTTCCTTGGTAGCCTTGGACAGATCAACCAAATGGTTCTTATTTATCTACCTTGCCTGCTGTTGTAAGTGAAAATAAACACCAAGTGCTCAAGGACAGAAGCGTGCACTTGTGCCCACAGGCTTTTACTGTTGCTAGTGTTACCATTTCCTCCCTCAATTGAGCACCAACTTTTCAGCATAAAGGCAGGAATAAAGCCAGAACTTATGGCATTTTATGGTAGCGCAGTCTTCATAAAACTTCATTTCACAGCTGGCATGTGAGAGGTGCCCTTGTCAAAACCTCATTAATCTATATATTCAGCTCCCAACTAGCCTCATTACCTTGTCATATATACAGACTTGTACTGGAAAGGATTTTTAAACTAAAAAGAGAGTAGATTTAAATTAGATGTTAGGAGGAAATTCTTTACTCAAAGGGTGGTGAGGCACTGCCACAGGCTGCCCAGAGAACTTGTAGATGCCCCGTCCCTGGAGGTGTTCGAGGCCAGGCTGGATGGGGCTTTGGGCAACCCGGTCTGGTGGGAGGTGTCCCTGCCCATGGCAGGGGGATTGGAATTCGATGGTCTTTAAGGTCCCTTCCAATCCAAACTATTCCATGATTCTATGAATTTAATTATTTTAATCAATAAAAAGAGGGCAATAGAACAGGGTTACATACCAACTACTTAACATGCATGAATGCCTTTCATCACACAGACCCAGTTACACTGATGTGTAATGTAACAATGTTCATGACAATCTGGAAGCTGCAGAAGTTTAAAATCCTTACCTTTATGTCAGCAAAACCAATAAAAAAAATCAATGGCCAGCAATGATTCCCTGTAAAATGGCCTAATAACAATGTTTAAGATGCCTGTGATGACTCCCCTAACTAGTAGAAAATGGCACCTGCGAGTTCTGTGCATTTGCGTATCAACTGAAACAGTTAACAATACTGATATTTAATCATCATAACTATGATGAGGCAGGAAAAAAAAAAGTCAACATTTGTTTTCCCTATACAACTTGGCAGACAAGTGTATTTGCAGGAAGTTCTTATGATTTGCTCTGAAAAACGCCCTTAATGAATTGTGAACGTTGCCAAGTTCAGTCTGTGTCTTTCAGTGCAAAGAAAGGGACAGAAATGAAGGAGAAGTAGTTTCTGGAGCTTCCCTACCAGTTGAAAGCTACTCTGGAAATGCCTGCTTAATCAGGTAGTTATTTGGCCATTACTTCAGTGGTGCCTGAGAAATGTACTTGCTATTTACTGCAAATGAATGGCATCAAGGCAAAAAAAAACAGTTCCATTTCACAAATGTTTGTCTTCATGAACCATGTAAGTAAGTAATCTTCACCAGCAATACCCACATGGAAAAGGCTGCCCTCAGTTTTTCCTTCAGTTTCTTGGCAAGTTTTCAAACAAATTCTTCCAGGTCCCTTCAACACATCTGTTCTGTTGTCCTAAAGCGGGTGAAGTAAGCACTCCTTATCGGCAGAGAACCCAAGTCTTCTGCTGGTGTTAGCCAGACACAGTGAACACGTGTACACCTCATGCAAGTTTCGCTAAACAAACTGCAGCCCCCACCCATAAAAGTTGATTAAAAAATCAGTTTCTGATGAATTTCAGATGATAACTTCTTCCATAAAAGCATAAGTTGGGAGGAAGAGAACCACTTCAAAGCCAACTGCTCTTCACAACGAGGCACATTTATAAACTTCACTAAAAGAAACATTTGGCCCTTATTTGTGCGGGCTGTCCTCATGCCTAATCAGACTGTCCATCCAGTTCTGCTGATGGGGATGCTAAAAACATCTTTGCTTAATAGCAAACCTCAGCTGTGATGCAGCAATGTGTTTGTTCTCTGATGATGTTCAAGATGAGTTTTCCTGTCACTGGTATTTGGTTTTGCACCCTGCCACCTTTCTAAACCAATGACCTGGTAAGACAATATAGTGCTCTGTGAAGATAGTTCTAGAATTCTCTACGAAGCAATGAATATTGTAAGTCAGTGACTGGGCAACAACATCCCAAAGACTACCCTCGGATTCTCCAACATTCAAAGCAAATGACAGAAAGGAGCTCTTCTTTAGAATATATAATTGCAGGAGATCAGAAAGCCCAGTTTCAATATTGACTTGTCTGAGGTTGTGGAGTTTTTTAAACACCGTTACTCTCAGAATCTTATTCTCAGTGTAGCAGCCCTATCTCAAACTAAATTTTGCCATATCAAATGTAAGGAGCCATCGCCCTAATTCCACGTTACTCTGCCAGTAGTGGCAGACCTGATTTAGGAGGGTTTCATGCTAACATCCCTCTGCATTACTTCTAGTCCTCAGGATTAGTTTTAACTTCCCTTGCTCAAGCTTGCTTCTTTGTTTTTAAAGCCTGTCTGTCCATAGATGCAGTGCCTACACATAGAGCTGAACTTTGCCAGCTAAGTGCAGGTCAAAGGGCCTGGCACAAGGACCCTGCTGAAGCAGATCTTCTGACACAAGGAAAAGTAACATGGGACTACAGGCAAATTCTGCAAACCAGTCACTCACTGTACTTTCCTGAAGGCACTGGAAACAAAACTTTGTGATGTAAACAATAAACAAAACTCCTTTAACTAATCAAATGCTACTTGCATATACTTGTAGCAGTAAAAAACTTTATTCGAACACATTTAGAAGTACTATCTTTACTGAATTTCAATACCATGGTTCAAACAAGTAGCACAGGGAATTTAGAGGTACTGAAGTTCTCACTGTACATTTCACTTGCATCATGAAAAAGCCTTTTTCTTCCTTGATACTAACCCTAAGAAATCTTACATTTGCTTTCTCATCATCTAAAGAGCGTTCTACTGTCCCTGGGTATGTAGTTTGCTCCTTCTCTTGGCTTATTGTCTTTCAATGAATAATGCAGTTCTCAATCTGTGGACTCTTCCCATGGCTGGGAAGCATAGCGCTCTGTTAGGAAGATGTAGTGACATGGTTCATTGTGCTACTTTGTGCAGCTGCTTAATTCAGTCTATTGTTTATTAATTTTTGCACATATCTCTTGTGTTTACTCATAATACAAAGGCACCACTCATTCTGCCCCAGAATTTGTGACAGTAAAATTGGCAGAGGGTCCTGCTCTAAGTGACTCTGGGCAGGGCAAGGCTCAGCCAGTACAGAACCGGAGTATCTGTGCACTACGTGAGGCAGCGTGGAGAGATGGGCTGACTGCAGGAAGGGATACCAGAACAAGTACACAGGTGGAACAGACTTACCATCTGAAACCTGCACATCTCTTATTTTGCTTAATATCAATGCAAGTCTGGGAAAACTCAATGCAAAGAGGTCAGCGTCATCCCTGCATAAGGGATAAAGGCATAAAGTCTTTCTTGCTCTGCTTCTTATAAGGAACGGAGTAAGCCTAAGAAGGGGAAAAAAATTAATAGTAAAATAGCCCTAGTGCATTGTAGTGGCATCTCCAAATAACTAGGCTGGATGGTCCTTTCTCTAGCTGATGCAGCAGTAAAAACAGGGTATCAAACGGGAAGGCTGGGAACAATGTGGGGGCACCCAGAGACCATAAGGAACCTTCAGCAGTTTCTGTTCAATTTTCACCCGACTGGTGGCTACATGCCCAGTAACGTTTTTATAGCTATTCCATCTTTTTCTCTCAATAATCCGTATCAAAATGTTGTTCGCACTTAGCTCAGCAATAGCTCAACATGCAGAAACAGCAAAGAGAGTACATAAATTCAGTAGTACTGGGAAAAATTCTAATCCAACTAAATCTGGCAGCACAAATCTGTTACATAACCTGTGAACTGGAGGACAGTCTGATCATCTGGGAACAGTAATGTGTTCTTCTTACTACATTAAACAAAAATGGGAACTTTCCATAACAGATTTTCTTTTGCTTTTCACGGTGTAATATTGCAGGAAAAGAATCACATGCTAATGAGAAATTTCTAATATCAACAAAAAACGTGTTTGTATGACAATTCCATTATACTGGAGCTGTATATACATTTAAAAATTAACTTTAATTTACCAAAATTGCTTTGAACAGTAGTGCAGCTCAGAAGCACAGGACAGGGCTTGTGATCTAAATTTACACTAACAACTCTCCAAACCAACACTTTCTGAAGAAAATGGGCATTTCTGAAGCCAACTGTTACATCAACAAATTCTACACAGACCTCAGGAACTGAGTCTCTCATGAGACTAAGAAGAGTTCAGAGGTACGGATGGAAGATCCTAAGTATGGACAAACCACTACAACAGCAAGCCACAGCTTGTATCCACTGTAAACACCCTCCCTAAGAAACAAACAAACAAACAACCTAACAAAACAACAACAAACCACTTCACCTCCTCTTTTTCACCTGAGATACACTGCAGTATGTATCTCAAAAGCAGCTGCTCAGTAATGGGATACGAGACCATAAAAGCTCTATTCACAAAATAATTGTCAACAAAGGGTTGTTTTTTACATCTGTTACAAAATGAGGTAAGAGTTCATTCAGTACCAGTATTTCCACTGTGCAATAAACATTGAATTGATACACTGCATTCACAAATTACAAACAGCCAAACCTTTGAAATAAAGCTATTGAAAAACGTTAGGGCAACAAGAAAAGTTTTGTTCACAGAATGGCAAAATTAATCTTATAGGATGCATCCAAAAAGGGTGAAAAGTTTGGAAAATATTAGAGAATCTGCCACCTGAAATCACCTTGAACAAGTCTTACAAAAAGCCTGAAGGTGAAAGGGTAAGTTGGAAACATGCTGAACATCTTCTAACTCAATTAAGAGAGAAGAAACAAAATAAAATGTACCAAAAAAAAAGAATTGATGATGTAAAAAACACAGGAAGTCCTATCAAAGACTTACAGATAAGCTTAGAAATCCTAAACCCCACCTTATTTGTGATTTTTAGATTTCCTTTCATCAACATGGGACTTTTTGCTATTGTTTTAAAATGCTACTTAGTACAACAAGAACTGCCTTGTGGATATAAACCCAGTTATTTTTTTCAGATGGTTAGAATTACTTGGTTTACAACTGTTACTTCTAACAGTCTTCATACATTTAACATGATATTGCCAGTACAATTAAGGGATACCAGTTACACAAAAAATACCTTACAGTGGTAGAGGACAGAAAAAAGTAAGTCAGAAAATAAGCACTTCCAAGCAAGGTCCTTCAAGGCAGTGGCCTTGCAATAAAACCAATCTACAGCAACCAAACTCTGTTACCTCTTCCTCTCTACAAATTACTGTTTCCATCATGACAATTTTCTCTAGAATATACACTTAGCACTACCTATGGTTTTATTTATGCTCTATGACTGTTGTCAGTGTCTGCGCATTACAGAACTGTTGCCACGTAGGACAGTGATCCATAGATGTACTTGCCTTTCACAGTGACCTCGTGATTTTCAAAATACTTTGAAAATTGTACCAGTCTTCAAAATTACACCTCTTCATCTGTTTAAGCTAGTAAACAGGCACTGATTTACACAGACATACATGCGCTTTTTTTTTGTAAATTCAAAGCAATCAATATGAAAACAAACAATTTCACCCCATTTTTTTCATCAGTAGCACATAACACTTCCTTTTTGTTCTTATGATAATGAAGCTTAAGACATAAAGGTGCATAAAACCAAGAACAGCTTAAAATGACTTTTCTTGGGCCTGCTACACTTTATTGAGCTCCATTTGGAAACTTAAGCAAGCGACCAGGTGAGGATATGGAACCATACACTCTGCTGGCAAGCTCTTGCTACAAAACTCGAGGCCCATTACAGACATTTTTTTTCCATCTGTACAAAGAACATGCCATAGAGATTTGCAGTAACATTAGAATTCCTTGATTTGCTTGGAAACAAGAGGATACCACTATGCAGAAATAAAGCTGCAGGCTGACAGCCACTGCCAGCTAATCCCCAAACCTTTGCTCAGTTGTTCGTGTAGGTGACACTTGTTAAATGCAAGGCAGCATTTTCTTTTGGGAGACCCAGATCATTAGGGATCATCATCCTGACAAAGCTTCTCAGTAAACAAAAGAATTACCACCTTAGTAATTGCAGGATGTCAATACATTCAGAGAAGACACTTTTCCGAATGCTCAAGAATGGATAGTTAAGGATGACAGGAAATGTCAAGCAACCCCTTTTTGAAAGCTACTTACAGCACAACACAAGCTAGGAGCAAAGAGAGTAACTTTATCACCAGTACTCTTTCTTTATTTTCTCCCACTAACATACAGAAAGAACAGTGGTTGTTCAGTCTCCATTAGTCATGCGTTAGAAAAGAGAACAAAAGGAAACCTAAAGCAGAATATCTATTCATAGGGAAATTCCCATTGATAGTTTTTCTGTTATGGTTGAAAGAAAGTTGCAGAACCCTAAGAGATTGACAAGAAGATACGGCAGGGAGAGTAAACACTTAAATAAGTCTAATTAAAACTCCACCAAGAATTAGAGCAATATTCTTTTCCTATCAGCTGCATGCACAGTAAACAGTTATTACTCTTCATAACAGAAATTGATTTCTTATGTAGAAATGAACAAAAGGACAAAAGAAATGCAGAGTCACTCTCAGCCTCACATGTTCCCAGATGCTTGCTTCAAGTCTTATCTCAAACAAATGCTGAAAAGGCAGCCAGTTTTGATCTTTCAAATTTGACATGTGTATAAACAATTACATCATAGAATTCAAGAGTCAGTTTACAAACAAGGGTTTAAAAGCCAGACTAACTTAGGAAATAAGGAGACAGAGACCTAGAATTAGAAATTGATGCTCATTATTTTATTGCCTTGGGCCACCAAACGCTGTATGTAAAACTCCTTAGGGGTTGCCAGGAGAATAGCTCATCAGTCTTACTGCAGAAGTACGAACTGGCAGAGTCACACACTGCATTTAAGTAGCTTCACAATCTGCAATATAAGGAACCCTACTGCTTCAACAGAACAATTGAATCAAACTCTGAAAAGTAGCTCTTCAAAGTACACGACATAATAGGGATGAGGGGAATTATAAATATGCATAACTAAACAAAGATACTATTTCCACAGGGTGAAATAAGCTCGTATTTTATACATCTATCATGCATTACTACCAGACAAGCAAAAGACCCGAGATGCAGCAACAGAACAATGAAAGTGTTAATCTCAAGGATCTGTTATGATGGTAACATAATTTCAACCTGTCACTTTGAACTGTAGCAGTTGCTGCAAACCATTACCTTAAATATCAGTTATCATTAGTGCTAAAACAACAAAAATCAAAAATCATGTACATTTCTATACAAACAATCAGGCAGCCTTTATCTCTCATCTCATTCTGAGTAAATGTATTATCTTCCAGAAAGTGATATTCACAAATGGTTTTAGAGAAAGGTTAATGTATAAAGACGCCTTAGTTAAAGTTCATGAAAAGACTGATCAATATAATTAGACCGAGGTTTGCTTGTAGTTCTTCGTATCCAAGACCTTCTTGCCACACATTGAGCAGATGCCTATAAGCACACAAAAGGTGTGTAAATTATTCAAAAATCATTAAGGTTTTTTCTTCAAAAACATAGCCTCTATGTTTTCTGTAAAGGTATTTTTCAACTAAACGCTAAATGAGTGCTCACTGACAACCTCCATGTGCTCCCCCTCACCAGATATGGCTAATTCGGAAGCAGTAATATGATTTCTAACACAAATTAGTATTTGCAGCATATATGTAATACTTCCACTCTCTATTTTGAGACCATTATGATTCACAACAACACCTGAAGTCTCTGTAAGTTGCTAGAATACTGGAGGGCAGCCAGGAAAGGCTCTCATCTGGCAAACAAGTAAAAAAAAAAGTGGTGTATTATTAAACTTCTTAAGTCTTGTAGCCTGAGATGGACAGAAAGTAGCTAAGCTAAGGCAATATAAGCATCAGCAAATTGACTGTTAAATGGAAGATTAAAATGTGGGGAACTTCAGACAACTGAGAAAGTTGAGTAGTTTCACAGAAATAAACTATTTAGAGTAACAGAAGAGAGAAATAACGGACACTAACAATGCAAGAGAGTTGAAGTGAAGATGACCACCGTTGACACAGAAGACTTTGACCTAAGCCCAAAGAGTGGCAAGCCGGAAGACAGGAGCAGCAAAAAGTACCTAAGTTTGGCAGGGGCAGAGGAGGGAGTTTTTCAGTGTTTCACCCTTATTCTAAAACAGAAACGTGCCAAGTCTTCTGTCCAGTAGGACCACATCTCCTTTTACTAGACCGTCCATCAGCAGACAAAAAAAAAACCATCATGACAACTATTTCTGTTGCCTCTCTCCAAATCATGGGCTTTTATATATTGACATCATGTGACTGGACACACATCTGAGTCCACTAGGAAACAGAATAGCGGGTACCATGCCATGAAATTTACTTTGGAGTTCAAAATCTAGCCCTCACACTGTTCACTACACGTCTAAATTGAGGATTAATTAACTTTAGGCCTCCAGATGTCAGAGCTATGCAACAGTTGAAGCACCAAGCAGTAATACTGCACCCGCATCAAGAAACATTCCACAACCTCAGTTGTTGATGGTCAGAACTAGAACCTAAAGCGCTTAATTTTAAGTTCTGACTTTTATGAGGTTTCTACCTGGAAGGATACACAAGCAGGCAAAGATGAAATCCTGAAGCCCACCCAAAACAATTCTAAGTTTAAGAAAGAACAAGGTTCTACCATATGTGATTCAGGCAGCCATCTGGTGAGCATCTAGCAACTAGAAGAGGCAACACTCCTACAGCACACTGCTGAACTACTGATTCAGTGACACTGTGCAGTTACAGAACAATTAATGTCATTCCATAAACAAAACTTACTACTGGTTAGCTGTGGCTCTACAGCTAGCAATTGGTTCAGCCCATGTCTGTGGGGGCTCTTCAGTACTAATAACGTGACTGAGTTCATGTTGTTCTTTCTTCCCCCTCAGAGAATTAAATTTTGAGCCCTTTTGCTTATCTACTCAAACCCAGATGACTGGTAAAAATTTTATAACCTTAAGGCTCTAAATCGAACTTGGCTGAAATTGATTTTTATATTCCCAATGGAACTTTTGAACATTTTTTTTTTAAATATTGAAGGCTTTTAATGAATACAGGAGATAGAGAGCTTCTAGGCATAAGCAGAATTTAAGCACGTTCATACATTAACTCATAAGTACAGAAAGATTTTATGTATTATGTACTGCAATGTCTTGCTTCCTAGGGACAACGATTAAATTCTTATTTTTCAGTTTTAACCTTAGGCCAACCTTGCCTTTCAATGCATGAAGTATATTCACAATTGGGTCACGGACTCCCTTTTGAGAAATGAACTCAATAGCTTATTTTAAGCTACTGAATGCATAAGGATACAATGAAGATCAAAGACATCCATAGGTGTAATTTGTCTTCAGATACACTTTTTTAATTACTTTTACAACACAGTTTATTTTTCCTTTTTACTCCCCAGATACTTATTTTTAATTTAAGCTAGTCTATTGCTTTACCAAAGTTGGACATTTTTTTTAAACCAGCATTACAAGTTTTAGATTTAGGTACCACAAAAAAGGTATAGTGGAGAAGGGGACAGAACAGCAACTGCAACAAACAAGTTTATTTTTACACCAAGAAAAAAGAAATCAAACTTTCTAGGTGACAATTTGCTATGCAATTGCCAAGATTAAACTTAAGCTTTCTTCCAGTTCTACTATTTTAGATAACAGAAACATTTTAAAAGAAGTTGAATCATACAATGACTTATGTTGAAAAGGATCTCCAGCAGTCTCTAGTCCAGGCCCCATTCCACTAAAAACAGAGCCAGCTTGGATGAGGCTGCATGAGACCTCTCAAGTCAAGCTCTGAATGCCTCCAGTAGAAATTCCATGAGCTCTATGGATGCCTTGTGGTGTAATTGGTTTCCTTGTACGTAATTAGAGTATTCTGCATTCTAACCTGTGTCCATTTTCTCTTTATTTTTGTGCACCTCAAAGATGAACCTGTCTTCACCTTCTCTATACCTTCCTATTACTAGCTAAAGACAGCAATTACATCTCATCTCAGCCTTCAATCGCAAGGCCAAATTCAAGAGTTTCACATGCTCTCTAATTTCAAACTAAACTATGTTAATATGATATTCAGTGAAACTCACCTTTTTTATAGGCACATCCCTGACAGTAGTGAGACCCTGGCTGATGGACGGAACTCTTACAAATCCGACATATTGCGAATTTGTTCTTTCCATAAGGATCAAACCTGGAAAAAAAGGAAAAGTACTTTATGCACCTTGAAACAAAGGTACTTCCTCTGCCTCATCCTAAAAAGTCTAAGCCAGAGGAATGGACAGAAACTCCACGAAATAACATGATTAAAAAAAGGCACATACAAAGGTCTTTTCTAATAGGCTACACAAACTCTATAGAAAAACTCCCTATTTTCCCATTAAGAGAGGTTTCTTGCATTATGAAGACCAAATTAATAAAAGCAGAACTAAAAATGTATCTTTTTGCTAACATACAAGGCTATTTTGAAGTTAAGACACCTTCCAGCAATGGCATGCCCCATTGGAGAATATAACAGTACTATCCCGGACATTAAAGAAATCTTCAAGAGATCATACAGGCAATCTTAGAATGGAAAAATAAATCTTTTCAGCTCCTCTCTTACACAAACATAAATCCCTAGATGTTTTAGGGAAGACTGGAGCGATATAGCTACCTAGGCTCTGATTCAGCAGAAGGCACCCATGAAGTATGTATGGACATAACTTTTACCAAGTCATAACATGCCATAACCCCCCCCAAAGAATTTTTTAAAAGAGTATTTTGGGTGAGTTTTGAGGAGCTCCCAGCTTTACAGAAACCAGGTGTCAACTGCAGAAACCTGGCATTTTAGCTGAAATCTGGCTTACGTACTGACCTTGCCTTCTTTGAGGTCAACGCCTTGTTTTCATTTAGCTTTCGGCCACCACTCTCTACAAAAAGAAAACCACAAAGCAGTAAGTTTCCCAGTTTCAAGGCTAAGCGGGAGAAGCTTCGCTCACAGCTTTTACACCAGTGCTAGGGAGGTCAGGGAGGTAAAGCACACAGCGGTGCGCAGGCACAGGACACCAGGCTGCCTTCTGCCGGGCCCAGCTCATCACCCTTGCGTACGAGGGGCCAAAATGGACACGTTCAATATCGAAAAGGTCACGGCAAACAAATCCCTAGTGTATTAAATTACCATGCTAAGGAAATTACAGGAGCTGGGAGTTAACCCGAGAAACTACGGCAGATTTACGCCTTAGGGCTGTAAGATGGCTGGTGAAGGGGAACCGGCTTCGAACTCTCTGCGAGACAAGCGCTGATATCGAGCGCAGCACCTGTGGTGTTTCTCGCCCCGTCCTTCCACGTATCGGGAGTGATCACGGTACCGAGCTTCCTCTCACCTACGGAAGGAAACGTTACGAAGAAAAAAAAAAAGATTAAAACAGCGCCGCGCCACCGCCCGCAGGCCGCGGCCACCCGGGGGCGACTGAGGGGGATAGGAGGGGAGCGGGGACCGCCCAGGGACCCCCCGGGACCCGTGCCCGCCGCCGTCCCACTCACACTTCTCGCACACCATGGCTGCCCCTCACAACAACCGGCACCTTCCGGGCCCGCCCCGGAGCTGACGAGCTGCTGCCGCCGCCGTTTTCCGTCGCCGGGCGGTCCCGGCGCCGGGGCCGGGGGTGAGGCCGCAGTAAGTGGCCGGGGGGGACGGTGACAAGGTTAGGGACAGGGATAGGGACAGGGATAGGGACAGGGATAGGGACAGGGAATAGGCCGGGACCCCAGGGCTGGAGGGAGAGCGGGGAAGGGCGCTGGGAGAGGCCGCTCCCGGCCCGGGGTGTTCGGCTTTGGGGCGGCCCACGGGCGGCGGTGCCCGGGGTTCGGTGGCGGCGGTGCCGTTCTGCCAGGAAATGGCCGCCGGTGAGCCCGTGCCGCTCGCTGTCTTGCAGGGAGCACGATGAGGGATGCCGAAATCAGGAGGCTGGGGGCTGCCAACCTGCTCTGCGCTGCCTCGGTCGCGCTGAGCGCGGTCGTGCCAGCCTTCTTCCTGGACGGGTTCTCGGTCCTGGGGACGCACCTCACGTGGCTGGGCGTTTGTTCCGTTTGCGTCGGTACCCTTAATGTAATCTTGTGTTTAGTCCTAAAACCAAGCCTGTCTCCTAAGAGAAGTTCCTTGGCTAACAAGGTAAGCTCGTTCTTAAGTTACTACCAGCCGGTAACGGAGGGGAAGCAGATTCTTTCATTTAACTAATGAAAGGAGTCGGAATTTTTGGTGGTAAATGCTTGTTTTCCATGAATGAGCCGAGCGCAGCACCTGTTGTTAAATATCCTGAAAATAATGGAGAATCTACTTCATTCCTTACCTGCAAGCGACCTCGTTGGGTGAGCAATTCCCTGCCCGTTTCTTGCCGACACGCTGTGGTTTGTAGCCCTGGCCATGGGTCCACGAACAATTCGCTGCAAACGCGAGGGCAAAGCGTGACAGACCCAGCTGGCATCTCCTAGCCCAGGCCTGGGCCTTGGTGCTGCGAGGAGACACTTGGCTCTTGTGTTGTTACAGGTTTTAAATCATTCCAAAAAGAAGAAAAACTGTGTGTGGGATTTGAGATGTAAGCAATTTAAACAAGTTAGTAAACTTTAAAAAGCAAAGTGAAAAAGTATTGCAGGGGTGGCATTGCTGTGAATGACTAAATCGGCACACAATATACATCCTGGAGATTTTTTTTTATACTTGCAGGCTGTAACAGAAGCATTAAAGGTATGAATCCCAACACAATAGGTTTGAAGAGGGCAAATTCAGAGCAGCACACAACCAGTCCCTTGAGGGCAGCTTGAGCGCTGTGCACTCTCCACGTGCTGCTGGGTCAAAGTCAAACACTCTTAGGTAGTGATTTTTAAAGAGTTAACAAACGGCCCAGCAAGCAGCAGCTTTGTATGTAACACTTCTGCCTTAATATCCTGCTGACAGAGCAGGATGTAAAATACACAGAATCATCATGGAAAACAAGTATTTTAACCATCTGTGGTTTGAAAATGAAGTGGGCATCGGGTTCTAGGTGAAATTTTATCCCAGCCTAGTGTAAGGAAGAACTATGAAAAAAGCGTTTAAGTGAGATGATGGGTTTCTGTCGGTGACCTGACCAGAACAGACCTAACCAAAACTATTTATCAAGTGTCCGTACTTTTTTCCATTTAGGGAGTACCCAGAAACTGTTGTTTAAATTCACAGTTACCGGTGTTTTGCAGATCTATGAGAAGTTGTGAGCATTTTTCAAAGGGATTTAGAATTTAAGATGCCAAGTTCAAAACAGTGGGTTTTATTTCATATAGCTTTACGCATTATATTTGAATTTTCATGTCTTTTTTATGTTATGTACTTTCTTGCTTTTAAGTACTTTTTCACATTCTGTAACAGATGCCTTTTAATGAATGGACATAATGCTCAGATGTAAAGCACATAAAAATACCTGATAAAACTATCTCTTGTTTATTTTGTCATTTCCAGTTGTATTTTTTGTATATTTGTCTTAATGTTACACGGTGGGTGAAAACATTTTAGATGGAATGAGTGCAGTCATTTGTAATTCATTATTTATGTTATATAAATATATTATTTATGTTATATAAATATAACATTATTTATGTTATATAAACATAAGGAAACCTGTGTGCAAACATACCATGCTATTATACTGTGCTCTAACTAAAATATCTAAAGAAATAGGTAGTGTGCAGTGCTGTTGATAAGATATAGGCTAGGTATGTTACTTATGTTCTCTCTTCTTTTGAAACATTATTCTGATATGTTATTGCTCTTTTTTAGATATCCAGATTTCTAAAATGCTGTATATACTTTTTCATGTCTTGCATACTATTTCATGCGATTATTGTTCTTTATGGAGCACCTCTCATAGAGTAAGTCAGAAGACCCTATTTTTCTCTAAATGCTTTAAGGGGGAGTTCTCCTTGCTGATACTGGTATAAGTTCTTGTGTATTAGCTGGTACATTGGATATTTAAAGATAAGCTCCTGGCTGGGGGGAGAAGGATGGCTGTCTTTTTGTAGAAGTTAGCTCTTAAAATTTCTCTGTATTTGGAGATGAGACAGTTACAAACAAACACTTTTACTATGATATTTGTTATATTTACAGGTACAAATATTTTCCAAATTTCATTTAGTCATATCCCCCATAAGTTTTTAAAATATGCATCTTTCTTATCTTTCATCCTTTTGATAGTGGTATTTTTACTTTTTAAGGATGATTAAGAAAATAGGAGAAACATGAAGCAACCTAACTGATTTCTGAGAGAGATGATAAATTATTGACTAACAATGACACTGTCTAGTTTGGGTTCATGGTTGCTTCCACAATGTCAAACTAGAAAAGTAAATTGAATAATGAAGTAAATATCCAAGTGTTCTTCAGAACTGATGTTATATATGAGGTATATAATGTATTTTTTAAAATGTTGCAGGTATCAGACATTTAAATAAGATACTACATTGCAGTCTTTGTTGAGGTAACAAACAGATACCAGATTTTTCTTCTATTTATCTTTACTGTTTTAGAGTAAGAAGAAAAGACTTTTCTTCTACATGAAGCTTAAGAAAGCATGCGTGCTTTCACAAGTTGACTGAGAGGGTTTTTTTTCCTAAATCTTGGAGCTCTTTAAAAAAACAATGGCAGATTTACCTCACTTTATTTTGTTATATTGCTTCTTTGTAGGTCAGTGACTGAGACATTTTTGTTTGCAGTTCTCCTGTCTACCTTTACTACTTTACAATGTTTATGTATGCTGGGACCAAACATACAAGCTTGGATACGGGTATTTAGTAAAAATGGGTAAGTTCCATTTCTACCCCGGGTAAAATTTAGAATAGAGTGAATTAATGTAAGTAATATATCATATTTAAAAAAAAATAAAATAAAGGAAAAAATAGGAAGCTTCCTGAATTATGGGTGCTTTTTTCACTTTTGTAATTCAGGGCCTATGAAAGCTTTTCTGACAAAATTAATAGTTTTGAAGACCCTAAAAAAGTGTTCAAGTGAAATTATGGGTTTCAGTTGGTGACCAGAAAACTGGCTTTTTACGTCTGGTATCCAGAGACTAAATCTTGCTTTATTTGTTTGAAGAAAGTAAAGTTTCAAAGGAGCGTTTTAGTGATGTAAAACCATTCTGCTGGCCAGTACGATGATCATTAAATAGAAAGGAGTCTTGTGACTGAGCTGCGTAGGGAAAATCATACCTTTTATAAACACAGTGTTTACAGTAGGAATAGTAAGCCAGAACAAACACGCTTTTAACAATATTTTTAACTTGGATGTAATTGTGAAAATGCTATATAATCTACTATGTCCTTAAGTACGTAGTCTTTATCTGTGCTGTCATTCAAATTTCAGAGAGGGCTGTTTTCAGTGTCAGAGTTCTCAAGCATTTTTTTCAAGAGTGTGTTTAAAGGAAAATAAGCTTTTTTGTTATTTTAACCTAGTAAAAGACATATCATTACCATGTATTAAGGATAACTTATTTTTCAGAAGTGTTCTATCTCTTCTGCCTTTTTTCACTCATTAAATAACAGGAATGTTGAAAGGCTGGGACTCTGAAACAAAAGCCCTATGTATACTTGAAGTTCAATAATACGATCTTAGCATTCATTCCCTTCTAACAGTTCATAAGGGCAAAGTTTCATCTGAAAAGAAAAGTTGTATAGTTCTGCTGACCTAATGAGTTGCTTTTGTTTTAAACTTGTGTAGAGAAAGTCAAAAATAACCTTTTTGTAGTTGTTTCATGTATTGTTTTTTGTATTATCTCAGTTCTCAGCTTACTGGAAATTATCTTAAATGCTTATCCAAGTTGTTTGTTCTTGCTTTTTGTTTTCAGTGGAGGGAGTGAATAGAGTAACAGAGATGACACCTTGCAAGAATTCAATAAAAGCACAGAGTTGTTTAGTCAGAACAAATCATTGCTGATTCATGTTGCAAAACTTTGGAAGTTTTGCAACTGAAATCATAGGTGAATTCAAGTCACAGATGTTTGACAACAGTCTGTCATTGTGCTAGGTTAGATTTTGAATGCGTGTCTGTTTCTTGCCTAGTCTGGATCCCAGTGTTACTTCAGTACAATTATTGCACAGGAAACAGGGTTGTCTTGCTTTGACATGTTTGCTGTGACACCTTGTACGTGTTTCCTCCTAGTGAGCCATGTGATGTTATCAGAATGAAATGCGTATTTAATAACGATGTTTAGTTAGACTACCCTTTGAAACAGACTACCAAGAAATACTACAGCATTTTTTTAAGGATTGCAGCAAGATGTTCTTTTACAAAGAATTCTGTTGGCTTTTCATTTGACCTATGAATGAGTTGGAACGTCTTGCACTTAGGTGCTAGCTGAGTGTGGGCATGATTTATTACAAGGTTGTTTGCTCTGGCTTAACCGTTTGGAATGAGGTGGGACGGGTTGAACGGAGGAAAAGGGCAGTCAGGTAAGATGAGCACGGCTCTTTGCCTTGAAAGACAAGTTTGCTGAATGGGATTGCACTGAGACAGCAAGCCAGAAAGTCTGATTAAGAACTAAGTAGTGTAGAATGACAAAAGGACTTGCTTACAAAAAATAAGAGTACAATCATTGACACTTAAGTTTTGTTACTTTTATTTGCCTGTGCAATATTTAAAAGATTGGGATGTGCTTGTGCTTTTGCCTTCACAGAAATACACAACTGGGCATCTAAAAAGAGTTTATCTTGATGTATCAAGTGTATACAAGTGATAGATATTAATATTAATTAGCCAGCTATTACTTTGGATACTTGTTTTGTATGAAAATACTGTTATGCCTAATACCTCCTTGCAGGACTACTCATAATGTTACGTTCAAGTAGCGCGTGGTATATAACCTATTGCATTGGAATAGCTATGGTACAGTTGTGTCATCTGCTGTAAATAGACTGGGGATAATTTTGTGAAGCGCATGTTTGTTTTTTTCTGCAGAGGTGCTTAGCTTTCTCTAGTTTTAATTGCAGCACTTCTAGTCAAGTGATGACTTCTATGAACACCAAAAGATCAGTCTGTTGGTCTAAGTCCCCTCACCTGTAGGGGGCAGATGACACGAGCCATCTCACGGTAACGTGATCTGAGACACTGCGGGTGTATTGCTTGTATTAGAAGAGTTTGGGATGTCGGTGGATGAGGGAGACATAGTTTTGTGGGAATGCATGAAACACAGTTGTAGCTCAGGCAGAAAACTCCCCATGCTTCATGTTTTCAGACTGAGTGCGCTTTTTGAAAAGTTTGAACCAAATGAAATAAAAGCTCAAATTAATTAGATTTTTTTTTTAATAAAATTTGCTCTTGCTTGAGGAGTCTGTACATGTAGAATGTGTGAGAAAAGGAAGCTTGCGCATTCTGCATCATCAAGACTTGAGTTTTAAGTAGGCTGTAAATAGGGCTCTTCTGATCACCGATTTTATGTTTGAGAAGGGGTTTGCCCACTCGGGCTATCTCTGGACTCACTGTTCTGACATGCAGTGTCATGGCATTGATCATATGCTATCATGTGCTGCTGTGAGTGGATACAGGGAAATAAAAGCTGTGGAAAGGCATACTGACACTAATGGAAGTAGGAGACTGTAAATGGTGTTTCAGTAGTTGTTGGCTAAAATAGCCTCCCACATAAAAGTCTTGAAGAAATCAGCTTTCAATTGCTGATTTTTTAATTACTTTTTTATTCCTCCATTTGAAGAAAATATATTTCAAATCCCTAATCTGAGCAATTGTGTTGAAATTTCTGGGATCATAGCAATTGTAAGATGTTACCTGGGTGGGAAGTAGGTTCTATTTGGAGCTTGTCCAAAAAAAATAGTATAAACCTAATATAGTATAAATCTACTATATAAACTTTAGGACTCTGTCCAGTTTAGTATAAAGTAGGAAGTAGGTTCTATTCAGAGCTTGTCCAAAAAAATAGTATAAACCTACTGTATAAACTTTAAGGCTCTGTCCAGTTTTCATTTCTCTCATTTCATCACTTACTGTGTCCTGCTTACTCTCACAGATTTGGAAATGCCCTTTGTAAAGGTGGGCATTGTCAAAGCGCTGTACTGCTTTGTACTTCAGTACTGCCACGGTGCAGAAATTCTAGATCTTGCCTGTCCAGGAGCTGTCTTAATGAATTATTTTGTTAACTAACCCCTTAATTCAAGTGTTACTTAGAACAGCGCTTAACTTGTATAATTAATGGGATTAAATAATGATTTGAGGTTTTAAAAGGTCTTTATGTCACTAGTGATAATTTATCATCTTAAATATCACTAGTCTTACCTGCAGAATCATTTCAGTTCTCATTTATTCATGGTTTAAAAATACAGAAATCTATAAAACATGAAGTTCATAAATGTTTCTACTGTTGCTCCTCAGGCAAAAGAAGGACTTGTGTGATGCATCAATGAATACCTGTAAAAATCCTGATAGGTGACATTCCATGCAGAAAAGAGAATAATCAAAACCTTGGTGCTGTGGTATGATGGTGGAGGACATGGCATGCTGTGTTGGAGTAGCCTGTGTCCGTGCTGCAGAGTGGATGATGAATGAGAAGCTCACGTTGTTGCCAGACTACCAGTGGCTGTTCTTCACTCGGGCACTGTGCCTTGCTAATTCTGTTGTTTTGCTTTTGGACTCAGCCTGGTGCCTCCATATGGTGCAGCAGGATGTGTGTAGTTTCACCAGATAGGATGTCTTGTGAGGTATAAATGTGCCTCAGTCAGTCCTCGGTATATTCTCCTGGCTCTTTCACTCCTTTAGGGCTGTAGTGAATGTTCTCCCTGCTGCCTCACAACTGCCCGCTCAGTTATTCAGCTTCTGGAAATAATTTACAAGTTTCAATGTGCAGACTTCTAAATATTAAAAAACAACAAGTAAATAGAATTGTATGTTTAAATCTACTAGTATAAGTTACAGGGATGGGGTTAATGTTGAAGAAGTAGTGCCTGTTTCTGCCCCCAATGTTAGCATTGAATTATAAATATTGTAATCTGTATGACCTTTATCTTGCAAGCAACAGAAAGTGTTTGCCCTACACTTGTATTTCTGTCAAATATCAAATGCAGCAGTGAGTTACAAGTACTCAGAAATAGTGTGAAATTTGGGGCTCTTCTAAACAAGGGTTAAAGGTTTAAAGCTTTTCTGTCACGCAGCCTAAACATCACTTGTGAAGTTTGGGGTTTACTGCTGTCTAGACCTCTAGCCATAAAAATGCCCATCTTTTTTATTATTATTATTTCCTCAGTTGGCTAAAATTGTATTTATGTTTATAATCTAAGATATAGCAAATCTAAGATTCAGATCTCTCCTCTTACAGATTTGGAGCAGGGGTTTGAACCCAGTTCTCCTGCCTCTCAGAACTATGCCCTATGGTGTTCTGAACTGCTGTTCTCTTTTCTTAACTGGTACAGAGAATGCAGAAGGCTCATGGCTTGAGGAAAGCAAAAGCACTTGGTAAACTGATAATGGACAATAAGTGCTTATCTAACAAGTGGAAATCCAACTTTTCCAAAAATTTTTTATAGTGGTAGGAGGCTATAAACTCAAGACCAAAGCCATTAATATCTGCAGTGGTACACTATGCACCATGATTGGCAATGCAAAAGTAAGTCTTCAGCATGCAAGAAATACATCCTGCTGCCAGCGCAGTTGAACTGGGATGCAGTGTGGCTTAAGGGCTGTAACATGCAGGCTACACTTACTTTGCAGTGTTTCTTTTCAGTTCATGTAAGGTTGCTTTGCAATATTAACATAGGGGACTTCTCTTATAAATTTGAAATCGTCTTAGGCATGAAAGGATAACAACATATCTATGCCATAGAGTAAGTTCTCTGTGATCCCATACTACCCCTTCACGTCTGTTTTTCCTTGCAATGCACATGGTGTTTTTGTGGTATTTTAACATGCTGTTATTATGGTGTTTCAAGTTCAATGGGAGTGTTGTCAGGTAAAATCAATTAGCTTGCTCAGTAAACACCTCAAGGGAAAAAAAATCTCCTTAATGAGTGGTATAGAAAGATTGTGATTATAGCTAAAATATTCAACTTACATTTTACATATAGTTTGTACCTCTTAGGAGAAACTTGCATGCTCTTTATCAAATACATTGATTAGTTGTTTATAATCTCAAAAATCTTGGAAGACATCAGATCTAACATTCTGAACTGGTGACTTGCTGCTGTTGAAATCTTGTAACACTTCTCTTGCAGAGCTACCTCCATCTGGGAAAACAGTCTACAGATTACTACAACATGCAGTATACTAGGAGCTTGGTTTGGAGCATTTCCTATTCCTCTTGACTGGGATCGACCTTGGCAGGTTAGTGTCTACATGTTTATCATTAATATATTTATTTTCTGGATATAAAACTACAAAAATGTTCTGCAAGCTACACAAAATTGCTCTGAAACTGTACAGGTATATTGGATTTACTCATACCCTGTTTCTGTAGGGTTGTGCCAAACATTTCAAATGCCATTGGAAGCATCTCTGCTTACAGAATGAGGACATAAAACACAGAATTTTTGCCCTCCCTTCTTGAAAGATTTTTTTAATAGATTTATGAGTATGTTTGCTGCATGCAAGTTTTCTCATGAAATAGAGCTGTAAGGGTTTTGATATGAAGAAGCTAGACAAGGAGGAGGAGAAATGTGAAATGATAAAGATGGCTCCAGGCTTGTCTACCTTTAGTCTGGTGTCTTTTATTGCTTATGGGTAGAGAAGGAAAGATGCTCTCTCCTAGTGTATTTTATCTTCCATAAAAGCACTTAACAGAATGCATTTAAAGTAGATTTGGATTGATTTGTGGAAATGGTGCAGCCAAAGCACTGTACTGAAAACTTACCTTCTGACTTGAGGAAGGCAAGAGTTAGCTTCATAGTTGCACAATAAAAAAATGTGAAGCTGGCATTGCAGATTTTGTTTTTCTAAATTCTTGTGTCTGTGCTTCATGTTTTGTTTGGCATAGAGAAATTATTCTATTAAATACAACCAAAATCTGCAATTGCCATAAAATGATGATACTAGTACCAATTTGTTCCTAAAAATCCTCAGTGGATGTTTTCTTTCTCAGGTTACCAAACTCATAAACTGTCAGCCGAGCAGCATCTAGCAAGCCTGTTCTTAAGGAGACAGTTTCAAAGGTTTCTTTCAGAAGTTGGTATAGCAGGCAATGCTTTTCTCTTGGATAGTGTAGAAGCGTTGTGGCTTAGAGCTGCAACAGAATTTTGTCTTCCAGAAGTAGAGAACAGCCTTATCCCATCAGCCTTTCTATACACCAATGTAAAGAGACATTAACATTTCTATTTCAAAACTAAGATTAGAGGAGTAGAATAATACCTTAAGTATAAAATAAAGTTTTCATCTTTAAAACAGCTTGGTTTTATTTTCACAAGTTATTTCACCATCAGTCTCACATTGAGACTTACTAGTGTTGGCAACTAGTTTATTGTTGCTGGAGCTTTCCTGAATGTCATCCAGAAAACCAAGGGATTCACTGAAATGCAACCTCATCTCTTCTTGCAATGACCTTTTTGCAATGAGAGACAAGTGCTTCTTTTCTTGCTCAGCTAGGATTTTAAAATGGCATGTCACATCTGGCAAGTTTTATTTTATTCACATGCTTGCAGTTAAAATTGTCTGTGTCTTCACTCACTGTCATTTGTGCTGTGAGTCAATCCATGTAAGTGTTGATGAAAACTTGCATTTATACAAGCATATAATGGCATGTTGTCTGTTCCCCTGCTTTGTTCACATTTGTCAAAAAAGAAGTCCAAAATGCTCTCTGTCTCCTCTTTGCTTGGTGTAACTCACTACGTGTTGCATTTCCTAGTATAGAACTTCGCCTTCTGGGCTTAAACTGTTGTGTATGAATAATAATTCAGAAAATAATTATTGATCAGAATTTAGGATTAGAGTAACTCCACATACATGAGGTTTGGATGATGCTCAGTAACTTAAATGTAATACCGAGTGCCATCTGGTACATCCAGAAACTCACACGGGACTGCTGGATATTACATGGGACATAAAAGGGAACCCAGCACCTTCCAGAACAGTAGGTGGAGACTAGACTGAACCGTAGGATACCTAAAATGGCATTGGACACCCATATTTAGATAAATGAATACCATCCACATATGTGACTACTCATCTCTTTTAAGAAAATACATGCATGTGTGTACACACACACACACAAAATCTCAGACTTAGCTAATACTCTATGTATGAAAACTTCACCTTTTATGCACCAATGGTATAAGGAAAACGTAATGAAAGTCAATAAGCTCTGATTAACAAAGCAAAGACATTTAATAGCTTAAAACAGCTAAATGTAGCTAAATACAGTTCTTTTTTTTACTTGTCCATTCTCTCTGTCACTCCAGAGTAGGAGGCACAAGTTTGGTAATGGTCTGGTGGCTTTTTCTGTTTGAAAAGTCTTCAAAGTCATACAAACCAAATGTAACTGACTAAAGTTAGGCTCTGGAATCTATACATCTAAAAAGATACTATCTGGCTTCTCAGAGCAGCAAAGCATCTGCAGAAACCTCAAATACCATAACTTGTTGCTATTTCTGGACATGAATGCTTCCCAGGGAACTCAGGAAGCAGCAAAAACTGCATGTCTGTATTTCTCTTTCCTTTTACCATCTCCACCCTCATTTGGTATCATACTCTTGATACCAAAGTTATCAGGGGAGAGTTTCTGTCTACCAACTCAAGCATAAAAGCATTTTTTTTTCTGTAGCTAGATCAAAGCTTTTACTGCTGTGTTCTTTTCATTATGATCCCTTACTTTCTTCCCCATTCCCACTTCTCCTTGTAGGATTTAAAATCATGGGGTGGGTGAAGAAATCTTATTATTCATTTTTGAGTCTGAACTGCTTGATCATTACTTTAATCATAATCTGAGCAATTCAAGACCTCAGATGAATGGAGAAGTTTGCTTATGACTTGTGCAGGCTGCCACTTCCATGGTCTTTGAAAACTACAGTTTTAAGTGCTAATTTTTTTAGGATCTGCTGTATAGGGGAAAATGAAAGAAGCTCTTTATAAAATATAAAGGTTTTAAAAATTAAATTATTGCAGAAAATTGACAAAGTGAAGCACCAAAATTGTAACACATCTTAAAGGCAGAAGTGAGCCTCCTTTAAAGTAGCTTGTTTAGAGAATCCATTTGCTCAGAAGTCAGCAGTCATCTATTGATTTATTTTATTTATTTATTTATTTATTTATTTATTTATTTATTTTTTTCCTGAAGGTGACCTCTTAAGTATTGGTCACCAAGGCACAGGGGGGAAAAAAGTGCAAGTGTCCTGGCCTTGCATTTTCGGTACTTGCCCAGAAACACTGCTTCCTACTTCAGCCAAGTTGACGTGTGTATGAATGAGCTTCGTGGAAACGCTGAACTTTTTGGAAGGGTTAACATGACTGTGTTGTCCTTCTGTCCCCTCTGAGTATGAAATTGATAACACAGGTTGCATGTTGTAGCTCTGCATTGCTGTCTCAAACCTTTAGAGCCAAGAAACACTTCTGTCATTTCTCTGAAGTTCTAGGTACGAGCAACAAAACCTCTTTTTGTAAGATCATTCTTTTTGCTTCCTGATGTCAGGTAATTACAGAAGCTCATGGTAGACTCTTTCACAGTAGTAATGAAAAAGAAGAGGTGCTTTAAGGTGTTGCCTTCTGCCTAAAGTAGAGGAAAGAAAAATGGTCCTAATAAAGGATTATGCTGTTGTTGCAAATCTGCTTGCTTTGGGAAGAAAATCTTTAGTGCCTATCTACTGAGTGATTGATCCAAGCACTGACTTACTGATCATAAAAAATACATAACATAGTTATGTACGTAACACAGTTGAGGAAAGAGGTTCGTTAAAGAAGGAAAAAAATCAAAACCAAAAATCCTCCCTCCGAAAGACATGGGTTGGAAGTGTTTTGTGTAGAACCTAATCCAGCAGGTGCGCTTACAGGAACACCTACAGATGAAGCCCCAAACCAGGTCTGAAAAAATCACGTAGATCTTAACGTAGGCTCAAAAGTAATCACAACCCAGTCAAAACCAAATTACTTCTAGGCATCTGCATAAACAAAGTATTAAGCTGTCAGACTTTTGACATTAGCTATTTCTTATATTAGTCTAAATCCAGAAAGCTTGAGGATCACAATTTTGGATTTATCTGTCTCAGATTCAAAAAGGGAATCAAATGGAATAGCTTAGTGTTTGGACCCAGGACTGGGTTTTGAGATAAGGACAAGTTTCACTAGTGCTTGGTTGGTTTTGGGTTTTGGTTTTGTCTTCATATTTTAGACCCTTTATTACACACAAAATTTAAAAAAAAACAGTGGAAATGGTCCTCCTCTAGAACAGAAATGTGGTTTAGACCTTATTTATTATGTGAGTGGTATTATCAAAACTGGTAAACCTGGAAAAATGCACAGCCTGGGGGACGAGAGGCTCGAGAGCAGCCCCAAAGGGATCTGGGGCTTTTGGTCAACAGCAAGTTGAATCTGAGGCAGCAGTGTGCCTTGGCAGCCAGGAGGGGCAACTGGGGTGCATCAGGGACAGCACTGTCAGCTGGGTGAGGGATTGGCCCGTTCTGCTCCGCTGGTGTGGCCTCACCTTGAGTGCTACGTGCAGTTTTGGGCACCACAGTGTAAGTAGGACATAAAGCTATTAAAGAGTGTCCAGAAGAGGGCTACAAAAATAGAGAAGGGTCTGAAGGGCAAGATCTTTGAGGAGCAGCTGAGGGCCCTTGGTTTGCTCAGCCCCGAGCAGAGCAGGCTGAGGGGAGGCCTCATGGCGGCCTGCAGCTCCCTCACGAGGGGAGCGGAGGGGCAGGCGCTGAGCTCTGCTCTCTGGAGACAGCGACAGGACCCGAGGGAACGGCATGGAGCTGGGACAGGGGAGGGTCAGGCTGGGGGTTAGGGAAAGGTTCTGCACCCAGAGGGGGGTCAGGCACTGGGACAGGCTCCCCAGGGCAGTGGGCACAGCACTGAGCCTGCTGGAGTTCAACAAGTGTTTGGACAACACTCAGATATAGGGATTAATTTTTGTTTCTAATGTTTCTGTTGGTTATGATTAATGTTTGTGGTGCAACAATGTGTTATGGAAACACAGCTGCCCCTGTATCTTGTAATGTAAAGGCAATTCATTATTGAAAGTGTTGTAGAAAAGGCAAATTGCTACTACAAGAATTGGGTCAACAATAGCTGAGAAATATCCCATAAAGCAAACCAAAAGGATGCTGCTGCTGTCCTTGTACTGTTTGTAGCCCTGAAATGTCAAAAGTTAGCAAAAAGTTCTGACATACAGGAGGTGTAATATGGATTTGGAATAAAAAGTACTATTGCTATCAATTTAGCTTTGTTACAACAATGTAACATAACCTGAGATTCATAGAAAAAGTTAAGCGCTGCATTTTGGATTCATACATATTTCCATTTGATTGGGATTTACCAGACACTTTTATTGAATCAAATTTCTACACGTTAAACTGTAGCCAATTTTGAAATGTTTAAAGTCTACTTTTAAATTACCTGTAGTACAGTTCAGGGAGTGGAGTATGTTATTCTTAAAGCCACTCCTGTGAAGTCAGTTTTTTCATGGAAATAGCTTCAAAGGCAAACGGCCTGTAGCCACTCCCATGAAGCAAGCAACGCGATGGAAGGAAGGAAGGAAGGAAGGAAGGAAGGAAGGAAGGAAGGAAGGGAGGGAGTTCTCAGTATGCTGCAGCACAGCATGCCTAGCAGAGTACTGACACAGCTGCCTTCGCTATTCTGGTATGCACCTGTTCTCCAAATCACCATCCTGATACATACCACGATTCTTCTGATGCAACTTCGTTGCTGCTATGTGGCCTTAAAAGAGCAATTAAGAAGAACAAAACTGTAGGTTGGTTTTTGGATTCCAGGAGTTTCCCAGTCCTCAGTTGTTTGTCTTAGTACTAGCATCTATTCCCACAGTCCTAACAGAAGAACTGAAAAATGCCACGGTAGTCATCCCTTTACATCATGGTTCATCCTTAGATGCTCACAAACCAAAAAAAGCATTGGTTCTTTGGGCACACCTCTTGCGACACACAACAAAACCAAGATAACTACAGATTTCTCACAAAATCTTCACTTTATTTTCCTTCCTCATATTGTGAAAAATATTGCATACAGGGGATATTCAGACTAGTGGGCCTGTCTACATTTAAATCTAATAATGTAAAATGCATGTTTTAGCATTTAACAGACAACTTTAAGTAAATAATACTTAATAGGAACAGAATATTGGTTTGGAAATAAAATGACATTCATTGTCTGAATGTTTCAGAATGGAAATGAAAAATACATAAAGCATTTGTTAGAATTATAGAATATATTGCTGTAAGTCATGTGGTGTCCTGATGATTCATTTTTCGTTATTCTGTTGTTATTTTTAAGTAACTTTTTTATGTCTAATTAGACCATATCGCCCATCTGCTAATTTTCAGGAAAAAAAAAAAAAAAACATTTTTTGTAACTGCGCAAAACAGTTGGTCAGGGAGGCCTACTCTGTGGTACTCCCTTGGTTATGGGCTTCATTCTGCAGACCTATCTCCAGCAAAGGTAAAAATGTAAAGACAGTTGTCTTACAGGAATGCAAGTCTCTACAGTAGTTACATTTCTGTATTTAAAAAACCAAACCAACCAAACAAAAAAAGCCCCATACTTCTCAAGACTTACTCTGCAAGACATGTTTCAGCTTATCACAAATGTCAGACTGGTAGAATAAGTGTTTGCCAGTGTTCTGTGACTACTGTCAAATTCTTAAAAATTTTACAAATAATTTTAGAGGCTGAATTATGATCACTTACCTAAGGCTGTTCCAGATGAGGTTCAGAAGTTTTAGAGAGTCGGGCATCCATCTCTGATTGCTTCTAGCCCTCTGATACACAGTGGTTATGTAAGGATTCGGGCTAGTTGGGACAGTTCCAGCAAAGAAATAGGAAATAACTGCCTTTGCTGCAGTTTCTCGTTTTGTTTTCAGATTGACTATTTCAGGTTGATGGTGTGCTTTCAATAACCGCTTGTGATAACGATCTGAGCTTTGCGAATCATCTGAGAAGTGGAACCTCAAAAGCAAAACACCACCAAAACAAAGTGGGATCATTTAGGTGGTACTAGATGCAATGTGACGAATCGTTTCTTTGCACAGCCTGACGTAATTTAGCTGCAGAACAAGATGGTATAACTGAAGACAAAAACCTTATCTGCACACTCGATGTGCTGTACAACTAGTATTCCAGACATCTCATTCATTATTGACAATAACCACATTTTGCAAATAGTGAAGTTCCTGGTTTTATTGCATGTTTTGACACCAGACTTTTAAAACATCTTTAAGTCCACTGTGTGTACACTGGGTGTACATGCCCACCTGTTTTTTTCATAGCATTAACTTTGATCTGTAGTAACTGTTGATATTGATAAAAGAGTGGCTTTGAAAATGTTCTGTCTACAGTGTTTTTATATCACTAGCTGACAGTGAGGTGTATATTCCTACTTTACACTAGATGACTAGAACTTAATAGGTAGAACTCAAAGTAGAACTGATAGAACTCAGTTGACTGACTGCCACGTAGCCAGTGTGACCAACTATTGGCCAGATACCTCCTGGACAGTTACAACCTGAAAAAGAATCCATGAAGAATCTTGGGTACAGATCTTTGTGGTTACTTGAGTAAGCTGAAACTATACATTTTCAGACTACGTTGTTGTTGTTAACACAACTCAGAAAGTTTCACTCTTGTTTTTGCTTTAGCATCCATTACTATAAAAGTTCTGTTGTAAAAGAAGTTGCTTTATGTGAGTAGAAAGGACGTTATCCAGTGGGGTGTTTGTTTTGTTTTTAATTTGCTTTGTTTTGATTTATTTTGTCTTGTTTTAAACAGAGGTAGAAGCGTGCTCCGCTCTAGTGGGGTTTTCATTGTTTATTTAAAGGTATGCTTTCTTAATGTAAACCTTAATGGTGAGGACAAAGGCAGTTATGCTTGCTAGAATTTTAGAACACAAATACACAAAAACAACTTCTAGTTACAAATACCAGCCTGAAAAAAACTTCACACTTTCTTCTCCTCAGCACGTGCTTGTCAACATACACAGTCTGTACAATGCGATAAGACACTTTAAGGTAACGTTCACGCAACCAAAATAGATTAAAGGTATGTACTGAATTTTTTAAAACAGTACAGGTTAAGCAATCTGCAATTTAAGGCATGTTAGAAACAGAGGGAAAGTATTTGTGCTCATTTATTCAGTTTTTAAATGAAACAAAAATCTTACATAGCTTTCCAATTGACAGTCAGAATTGGATCTTTTGAAATAGCAACAATAGAAAAAAAATCCTAGTTTAGAAATATGAGAAAAATACTCAGCTAGAGAATGGGACTGGTTTATTAAAAACAAACGAACAAAAAGCCCAAACCAAACAGTAGATTGCCCCCACTGCATTTATGTAGTTAAACTTCCAGCAGTCAGCTGCTTACTTTACAATATCCTTTAAAACTTTTTGGGGGTGTTACTGCTCTGGTCTGTAAGAAGCTGGCCTGTATGTCATTATCAGTGTTTATGTAATTCCCACTGCCTGGGATGCAAGTTGCAGACTCATAACAGAGGACAAAGCTGTCATGAAGCTGGAAGTCTGATTTAATTAGTTACGTGCATAGTACGGTGGAGCTCCCTTGCTGTGATCCTGCAACATGCTCTGCTTTCCACGCAGTGCGCTAAGCATTCGCGCATCAGCTCCCAGCTGTTCTAAAGAGCACTTGGGAAACTAGCTCATTTATGTCCTGAAAGGCTGGCAATTTCTGTTCTGAGTCCTTGTCCTTAAGATAAATTCTTATATATAATAGAAACCTTGCAATTCTGCACTCTCTTTAGCTAGCCTAAAGAAATTCTTGTTAAGTCCTATCACCAGTGCCAGATGAAAAGAACAAGGGAGAAAGAAAATTGAAACATCAGAAGTCAGGATTGTTTACTATTAATCACTGGCTTCTGCTCTGTCCTGAAAATTCAGTTTTTGTGCTTCTTAAGCATGTAGGTGGGAAGTTGTTTTTGCCAAGCCGCTGTTCAGCTTCCTAGTAATATACAGGTGGTTAAAACTGGCCTGTTTCCACATGCATTTAATACGTAAACCAAGTGTTTTTGTATTAGGCTGCGGATGGTAAGCTGATGCTTCCCAGCTGCTGGGATACACAAGGTATTTCACGAGTTTCCTGAAGAATGTTCTGTCCTGCCTCCTACGCTCCCCATATTTTTCCCTTCAGATCAACTCCTTCCCCCTCAAAAACGTGTAATTAGGCAGTGGTGCCTAACATCTTACTCCCCTGCTGCTGCCCCAGCCCAAGCATGACATCAGTGATGGAGTAGGGTATGTCAGCTTCCCCACAGCAAAAAGGGGCATGAAGTCAGAGAAACTGAGCTGAGTAGTGCTCAGAAGGAGGAAGGGCTGCGTTACAACTTGGGTACATTAAACAAGTGGAATGCAAACTCTTTGAAAAAGGCAGGTGGGTGTCAGCTGCTTAGATATTTATCGCTTAGTTAAACCAAGTCAGGGATGTCAAACCAAGTTTAAGAGAAACTATTGAAGACAGGGCAAAAGCAGACTGATTGTGCACATCAAATTCATTTTAGAAGGTCCAGTGGAAAGTGATTGGATCTCAGAAGAATGAGGCCAGCAGCTAATGCAAAGGAAAGCAATCCGCTTTCTTAGACGAATTGCACTGCATTTGTCACAGAGCAAAAAGCATCCAGAAGGACTGTTATTTCAGTGCAGCTGATGGGCTTAAGTCACATCTTAATCTGTCTTTGATCATTTGCTTCTTTAGATATACCCTCAAGTGCATCTGGCTATAAATAGTCCAAAGGCCAGCAGTCAGGAATAAAAGGTGCAGAGCTAGTATCATCACCTGTTCGTTTGGTTTTTGCCCTGCTTCAAGGGTTAGCAAAAATAGCATAAGCACAGCAATTCTCTTAAATCCAGGCTTTTAACTCCTGTGCTTAGGGAGTTTTAAGAAGGCCAGTCAGTCTGCCTTCAGAACTATTTTGGGCCATTTGAGCAATGTAAGGTACACGACACAATAATAATAGTAATAATGTACCTGCCCTAGTACCCTTCTGTGGCACTAGAAGGGTGGTGTTTCTTTTCTCTCTCATGCGTGGCCCGTGAGGAGGAGTGTTTTATGGTTTCTCACCTTTAACCCTTCCTTACCTTTGCTGGCTGCCATTGGTGAGGGTTGGATTTCAGAAGTCATGCGTTAAGTGAGACAGCCTGCAACCTCTGTGAGGTAACACTGATTTTTAAAAAGCAAAGCAACAACCGAATGGTTTGGAGGGCAGATGGAGGTATCAGTAACATTGTCGGTTACATAATTCAGGAAAACCATTGAGAAACTGTGCTCCAAGTTGCGCTTCAGTCAGGAAAAGAAGCTACAACAATCAACAGAGATCCTTTTAATCGTAGCAACAATTGCCCACTATACACAAAATACCAAAAGATACAGGGTGAATGGGTCGCCAGGGATATTGATTTACGGGTTATGGGAACACGACAAATTCAGAGTCCAACATCTACTTACACTTGTGAAAAGCAAATAGGCAACTACAGATTCACCTAATGTAGGTAAAATTTAATGAAGGATCATTGATCGCTCACAGAGAATTTGAAGCAGAAAAGACCACTGACTTGTGAAGCCTCTGTCCATAGTTCTGTGGATATTAGAGTGGTATTCGACTTCACCAGCAGATAAAGTTTGATTGCTGTTTCCACCAAATGTTACTGAGTGAGCAGCTGGGGTCACAGGGAGGTTTTTTTGCTTTGTCCTTTACACACACGTAATAGCCTGCAAAATGCTAGAAATAACTTGATTAAATTTTATTTAAAAGTTGAAAAGATCTACCTGAAGCATAAGTTTAGCCAAGGCCACAAAGTCATGTGAGTTTTAAATACATGTAATATCTTACCATGCCAAAGCATCTCAAGGTTTTTTATCGAAGATCTGCAATGCCACTGTTAAATGAATGGAAACAAGCAAGTCTTTGGTTTGAGAGGCACCAGCCAAAACATTCTGGCAACAAAACCAAGTAGCAGAGAGACAATGTCCGGAAATGGAAGAATGAAACAAGGTCAATAAAGAGTACCTAAGGCACCTTGTTTATAGTCATCTTTGCTACACTCCTTAAGACCTCCAAATAATATATAAAACTGCAAATGCTAAGGAATGTGAAGATGAAACAGCAGAGGACAAAATAAGTTACTCCTATTCCTAGTAAAAATTCCAATGATTGAAGGAGATGAATAAATACATTTCTATGAGTGATAATGAAGTATGGAGAAGAATTACAGCTAGGAAAATGAGTGAAAGGAGGAACCAGTACCATTAAGAGTAAATTAATTTGATAGTCATGAATTGCCAGTCAAAATGATGTAGGAAAAAAGCCTGGGCACTGAGATGTGGATATATTCTTTAATGTCTAGTGCATTTCTCAGTCTCAAGTACTATAGAAGGTGGGAAAATCCCCCTTAATTTAAAAATTAAAGAATAGGAGAGTGCAGTCTGTACTCGCTTACAAACTGTACAGCAGGAAGTGCAAAACTGACCCTGCAATGTGCAAAGGAGAATTTTGAAGAGGGATGGGAATTCAGTTTTTTCTACAATGAATATTTTTAATTGCCAGCTTAGTTGGGACCTTCATCAAATGCAGCATGTAGTTGACTGGTAAAATATGCTACATTTGAGGATAGAATGGTTGCAGTTTTGTTTTGGCCCTTCTTCCGTGCAAATCAATACCAATTTAAAAGGGGACGAGGGGTCCATTACTTCTCTTCAATACTAGATGTGTTGTGAAAGTGAGTCAGCTGTATTGAGTCAGTTCCCTGTTCTCATGTTAGGAAATAGAGTTTATAATTAAAACACTCTAGAGTCTTCAATATTTTTGTGTTTTATATTTGATGTTATTTTATAAAATATATTTTTCCTGAACTGGTGCAATGTTCAGTTTCCAAATTTACATTCCCTTCCTTCCGCTAGCCAAAGGGGAACTCATCCCTTTGCCTGCTTTTCAAGACCAAAAGAAAAACCCTCTATTCATCTCAATCTCTGGCCTTATTTGAGTAGTTCATTTAGACACACCTCTGAAAGTTTCAGAATGTCATGAGAAACTGGAAGGAAAGACCGAAAGAGGCAGACTTAGAATAGTTTCAGTTGGAAGGGACCTACAAAGATAATCGAGTCCAACTGTCACAAAGAAATCTTCAGGTTTCCCAATGTGTGCAAAAGAACAGGAATTTAGGTTAGCTGAACACTTCGTGGGATATAAATACTTCCAAGTTTTTCACATAGTTTTGGGAATATCAAACTAATGTCTGCAATAGCCAGAAGCCTGGTTATATTTTAATGTGTATTAATTAAAAAACTGTACAACAGCATTTAGTGTTCATGAAGATGCATGTAGGACTGTTACACTTTTGGCATTTTTAGGAAAGCACATCAAGCTTTAAAGCAGGAGACTGCATTGTCTTTCAGTACCTAGGTTACACTGAGAATTTGTGCTCACGAAGTACAAAAAACCACAAACATTTTTCTCAATGTCTGTTTTTACCTTGCATTCTCCCTCAGGTATGGCCCATTTCCTGTTCCCTCGGAGCTACCTTTGGCTATGTGGCTGGTCTGATTATTGCACCTCTGTGGATACACTGGAACCGGAAGCAGCTTACATACAAAAGCAGATAACTGGAGCAAAGAGAGACAAGGTATTTCTTTGTGCAGATTCCATACAGACTGTGCAAACTTTTTTTGTTGGGTTTTGTTTTGTTTTTTAGATATATATGTATATATGTAGTCAAAGCAGAAAACTATCCAAATTCAGTTAGAGTATTTCAGGCCAAGCATCTCCACACAATAGCATCACACAGATGCTGTTTCAACATGGTGCAGTTTTTGCTTCCTCTAGACTATGTAACCCTGAGAGATTGTACCTTCCAGTCTTAATAAAATATTTGTAACAGACGTGGTGGCTTCTTATTACAAGTTCATTGAGTTTGATTTTATTCCTCTGGATTTTACTGGTTGTAGAAGGCAGAATCGTAGTTTTAGCTTTCAGACAAGTTCGCTGTGTACCTTAATGCGTTGTATTTAAATTCAGTAGAATTTCACAGTAAGCCTGGCCATTGTTAAATGTATCTCACGTGATTAAACAGCAATTTATGCATCTTGAGCCTATCCTCTTCTTCACCGTGTGTTTCTTTGGAGTCAGAATGGCTATAATAGCTTCATCAAAAACAGTCTTCAGTCCCTTCTGCGTTAAAGCTGAACACTCCACATAGCAGTAGGCTCCTATCTGTCAAGAAAATAAGTTAATTCAGTAGCGATCTACTTCAGCTGTTCAGATCTGTGCATGTCAGAAATTTGTTTCTATAGTGACACCACCAAGTTTGGCTGTGATCTTGAAAATTTATCTGAACGTGCTTCCCCCTGTAAGATACATTTGTGTTTTTGCCAAAAATCTAGCATTTATTTAAGCTGATTTGGTTTATAAAGAAAGCACATTAAATAAACTCTTTGTATTGGCAGTGGGGTCCTCAGGCATTTCTGATAATTAAACAGCAAAAAAGAACAATATAACTAATTTATGTTTAAAAAAAGTCTCTCTAAAACTGTCCTGATAAACAGTATCCATGCAGTGTGTTAAAACAGTGTGTAGCATTCTGAAATAATTTCCTAGAAATGCTTTCAACATCTTGCTTCAAAATGGGGCTTGGACAAGATGACCTCCAAGGGTCCCTTGCAACCTCAATCATTCTGTGAGTTTTTGATTTTAATTCTCTCTGATTCACGCTTACATAGTTTTTAAGGAGTTTCTAGACATAGAGTTAGAACTGATAGTGTAGTGCTATTCCATAGGTCTGTTTCTTAGCTGTATTCAACGATGTAAGTAAATATTGCTAACTGGTAACCAGTCATAAGGTTTCATATGCTGGCTGGTAAATGAAATGTAAAGAAAGAAAAGTCAAAGGAAAATAGATGGGTTTTTTTTGCTTCTTTGCTACTTGATTTCATTTAGGAGTATCCAGTTTACCTCTTTTGCTAATTTCTGTCCTTGCTCCACAGATAAAGGCTTCTCTTTCATATCATTCAGTCTTGCCAGAGTTTTTGGGTCATCACGAAGATCAATCTAGCAAGAAAGATTGAAGGCATGTTGGAATAGTTTTTCTAAACCAAAGTCAGCAGGTTATATGACATCCTCATTTTAGAGCATCATTATTTAATGCAGTATTGCATGTACAAAAAAAAAAAGGTGTCACATCATGGTTCAGATCGTGGACCTTTACTGATTCAAAAGCTCTGGAAATTTAAGCTGTGAGCTACTTTAATCCAGAAGGTCCAAACATTTACTCTCTAATTCAGCTTGAAGAGCTGAATGTTTGAATGTCTGGTATTAGAATACTAGAAAGTTTATCTAGCAGTGGCAGCAAAATTAAACCAAATATAATAGCAACATGTTGGTCACTTCATAATTGAAGTCCAGCCCACGGCCCACAAGAAGCAAGAGGAAGTTGTCTCAATTCTCCCTTTGACCCTTTGCTTCCATAAATAACGGATGTGAGCAATAGTTGCTGACGAAAGTATTCCAAGTAACATTGGAGATTTATTAGATGAACAACCTTTATTCCTACAATAGTTCTATGTTAGTATGAACAGACAGTTCTATTCAGTAAGTCCCATGACTTTTACAGAAAGTCACCCTGAGGGATGCAGCCAATCTTGCCACCCTGTTTACAATGTACAGATTTTAACAAAATGAAAGTCACTTATTAGAGAACAATACACATCTACTCTTTTCTGGCCATTGTTAGTGCTGTTCTGCAAAGCCAGAAGGAGGTGGTGCTCAGGTCCTGCTGGACTTGAACTTTCAGCCCAAAGAAATCATACAATGAACTGACTGATGAAAACAGAAACAGATATACCTGTGTTCCTACTAGTAAAAAGGGAACATTAGGTGCATACTCCTTCAACTCTGGTACCCATTCTTCCTTCACGTTTTGAAATGAAGCAGGGTTTACCACTGAGAAGCAGATAAGGAAGACATCGGTCATAGGATAAGATAAAGGTCTCAGACGATCATAGTCTTCCTGAGAAAGAAAAATTCTGTTATCTGCAATCCTAAATTGTTGTTCGTATTTCATTAATTGTATATTCAGGAACTGCACTCCTATTTCAGGAAGGTTGTTGAAGCAAACTTTCTGAGTGTTTACAACTATTCCAGGTTAGTTAGTGTGGCTGTTAGAACAAAATCTGCACAGAAGAGTAAGTACATGTGAATGTAAATATTAAAAATAATCTCAGTGTTAAAACCAATAGAAACTTACCTCTGTAATAGAATATACAAAACATTGTTCTTTAAAAAGTTTTCATTTAAAGAAAAAAAAATGTTTACAGACCAAACATACTTGCAGATCAAAAGTTAGTACCTGTTTGACCAAAGAAAAGTAGCAGATGTGACTGCCACAGAGCCATCCAGGTTACCCAAAGCTAGGCTAGATTAAGGCTGTTTAATGCACTTAACTTAAATGTGCTCTTTTGGATTGTATGCAGAAGTGACACTTGAGTTCCTCCTTAAAATTTTCTTTCTGGCTAAGAAGTTTTTACCGTCCTGTGCTACTACTAATGGTCAGGCAGAGGAAGGAAGGATCAGAAGGGAGCTCCTTTGTCCAGACTCTGCTTTCTGTAAGCAAGCTCAGCAAACAGTGGGAAGGAACAGGAATTAAAGATCAAGAACACTATCCAGGGAACATTAATGCCCTTTGGGAAGAATGTGTCTGTTTGAAAAGATTATTATTTGGGTCATTTAGAGCCACAGCATTTGAAGCCCCCAGTCCTATTGCCAGTGCATACAGTACCCTGGCACCAGAGGTACTTAGGAGCATTGTCCCTGCTGTCAAACAGACACAGTCCCTCTAGCAAGAGAAAGAAAGTGGGTTTTGCCATATATTTTAGCTAAGGCCAGGAGGCAATACACCCCAGCTTCTTTTTACAAGGATTCTTTTGGTCTGTAGCAGCGAATCTGCCCTAGTATTCCTACCTTAGACTTCTGTTTCGTAATATATGTCACTAATACTGAGCCCTGTCACTGCCAAGACGGTGAAGGATGACAGGTTTCTGCCTTCTCTTCTGCAATAAACACCAGTGCGTGGTTAATCAGGGTGGCTAGGCAGCCTCTCTCTTCCCCATGTAAGCTCCCCATCTTAATTAAATCACACAAATATCAGAATTACTTGTTCATTAAATGTCGACAGAAAATTAATTCAACTGCATGTTTGAAACGAGCCAGAAAATCCAATTTTCGTTTCCTTGGCAGCTGTCACATTACCAGATTATTAACCTGTAGTTGCACCTTCAAAAAAGCCCTTCTTTGATTAAATGTTAGGTTTTTAAGGTTGTGTCAGTAGAATTTAAGAAACATGTGAGAACTTCCTTCCTCAGAACAGCTTCTGCTAGACCCATCTTTTCACCTGGAAGTCAGCAGCTACAGGAGGAGGACTGTTATCGTGACATGGAGAAGAGACAAGAAAAGACATGTGGGAGCAAACACAGGAAGAGATTCTACACTAGCAAGGAGGCAACCATTGGCCAGCACTCTCCGGTGTCCTCGTGTGCAATTTTGGTTATACAGACTTCACTGCCAGTCCTATATACTCCGCAGTTTTGTCAGGAAGCCAGACCATGCTGAACTGTAAACATGGACACACCATTTCACAACCCCAGTAGATGAAACTACTGTGAAACATTCGACAGCCCTTTTGGAAGATCTGCTGTTTCTCTACTAGTGCCAGGGTCCTGTCCTGTTTCAGAAGAAAAACCTAGTAAGCTTGTCTTGTCTTTTGAGCCATTATGGCTATTCATCATAGAAAGCAGAAATATATATATATATTTTTAAATCAGAACTGTGGCTCAAAACTATTCAACATTCAATTGTTTGTGTGTGTATTTTACATTTCACTTAGAGCCTGCTCAGAGTTGCCATTCTGTTTGCTAGGGTGGAGATCAAAATCCTTAAGGAAGCTTCCCAACTGCAAATTAGACAGGTCCCCAGAGTACGAAATCTGCATCCAAGAACACTCGCCCAGATCCATCAGTTGCTCTCCAATTCAGCTCTACTAAATCATATGTGGGATATTACTGAACAGGTTTTCTTAAAAAAATAAAAAGCAGTATGAAGTCCTGATTTACTCCTGCCACCAAAGAATTTCCTTCACCACACTCCATGGTTTGTAAAAATCTCTCACCTGTGCTACAGTACTGTCTGTGTTAAATATTGGAGTGGAGAAAACGTTTTACTGCCACCAGAAATTACTGCTAGTCCGCTGACATTAAGATACCTGTTAGTTAATCCATTTCAAATTACAGACAGACTGTTTATTCTTGGCAAATACTCATCGTTTGCTGATCCCAAAGCCAAGTTGCCTTTGCATGATTTACTTCAAAACTTTTACCTTTAGTTTATCATTTTTAAGACCCATTGGATACAAATTGTACATTTGGCCACATCTTGGTAGTGCACCTTACTTCCCAAGCGTTCACCAGCGGTCATCTGTGAGTGAGGAAGTTTAGTGCTTTTTAAGGAGTGCTCACTGCTGATCTTTCCTGTCCCTGCATCTATTTATATGCCCTTTGATTTATACCCTGCTCCGTCTGCACTGGGCAAGCGGTGGGTCCACCCTGCGTAATGAAGATGTTAAACCGAAGACAAGTACAGTGTGATTGGATACTTTATGTACCACAGCCAAAGGCGTACGTGGTATTCGCTACAGTGACTTCACTGCATTGACGCTTAAATTAACAGAGAATTTGGCTATATCCACTAATCCTGCTGCTTGGAACAAAGCAGTGCTGTCAGGCTCTCCTTTAAACCTCACCTGTGCTATGAAAATTATGTTCATGTTGACAGTCATAATGGCCTACCACCGCCTGTTTTACTAAGACAGGTAACTCTCATGTAATCTCCCCCCACATGATCAGTTTTAAAGCATCCCAAACTTGGCTGTTTGTTTTCCCAGTCCTGCATCCTCCTAAGAGAGAGCCTGGCTTCAATGTTAGCAGCATCTAGTGGGCCGTCCGTGTGTAAAGGCTCCTTCTGCTACCCAACAAATCCCCAGAAAATAACAATCCAAACTGAAAGCTTTCTCTGACTTATCGCCGCACTTGGTAAAAGAATCTGAAGTACCATATGAATTTAGGCTGAATATTAGAGAAGCCTGGAAAAAAATCTGATCGCTTCAATTATAATTTATTTCCTGAATCTAGTGTAAGGGAAATAAATGTGGCTTATTCTAAAATTAAATGCAATGGCAAAATCTAATTATCCTCGTCAGTCAACATAAATTCCAATTTGAGTGCGTGTACACACCGCACTGTACAGCAATTAAACTTCCAATCTAACTGGGGGAGGCGCTGCCTATGTATTTAGGCATTAAAATATTTAAAGAATTTAACTGGAATATTTTAAGAATATAAATAAGGTGGGTAGGAAAGCCACTAAGGATCAGAATATGCTGAAAATATAAGAATTGTAATAACTTTAAGCAAATTGGATGCAAGTATGTTGGCTTAATTAACTTTATATGGTGCTGTGATCTTCTATGGACACCCTCTTGAAGGCACTAATTTGCAACAGGAGCATCTGTCTTTTAAATAGTACCTCTGCAGGAACCCAGGACAGCTGCCAACAGAGATGAGACACGGGAAAGGAGACAAGATGGAGGAACTAGTGACTTGGCTTCTCAGCTACAAGCTGGGGAGGACTGGCTTGGGGTTGTTTTTGTTTTGTTTTATTTTGTTTTTAGGAGTGGACAAAGGAAATCCATATATTTTTATATTTTCATTTCCCTCTAGTTTTGATTTTCTATGGGTGAATGTAGCATTGCCTGTATCTTCAGCTCCGTAAAGTCTCTCCTTTAGGTCTCCCTTTCCATCTGCTACAGTAACTCATTATCTGCCTCTCTCAGGTTTTCTGCTGCCTTGTGCTGGAATACTGAATCGCTGTTTTTCACTGTAGTTTGGATGTTCAGGTGGACTTGTCTTACTGCATCCAAAATTTGGCTATTTCTTTTCCTGACCTTTAATTTCTCAAAAATAGAGGAACTTTTTGCATGTAGACTAAAGAATGGCCTTGCATTTCTGCAAAAGTGTATCGGTCTTCGTTGCAAAGGTTTGCTCAAACTAAAAGCATAAAGCAGTGCTGTATTTCAAGTTGTCTAATTGATTTTAAATTAATACTTTTGCCCAATTCCATGGATATCAGCTGGGAGGCATAGTAAAGAACACAAAAACTGTATTCCTAACTCTGCAACTCACATAATATGTCGCCCTGAGCAAATTATTATTCTGTCTCTTCTTGCATCTTCCCATCTGTTAGGGTGTCCCAAAGGGGTTTGCTAGCTTAATAATGCATTAGTCTTTGCAAAGCACTCCAAAAGCTTCTGATGTACACAGCTTACGTGCAATGGGATATTTTTTAAAAATAAACTCAGACAAAACTGAAGTCTAATAATCTCGTAAGCATGATTTTGTTTGGTTTATCAGAAAACTGAACAGAGAGGTGCAGGCATACCTGTGATCCCACAGTAGTAGATCCCCTGTTTTATGGCGTCCCCCTCTTCCCTGACCAAGCTGAAGTGGTGGGGATCGAGGTCCTTACCCCCCTCTCAATACTGTGAGACCACAGGCCTCTGGAACGGGATTAGGGTCTCTGTATTATGAGAGATGAAGGACAATTCGAGGAGCCTTCCTGCAGTCAGTACCGTCCCACACCTTGACCAAGACATCTGGGGAAATGCACACCTCTAAGGTCTGCTGTTACAAGCAGTGAACAAGACGTGAACCTAGATCATTTTGTTTTCCTTGCAAATATGAGGGCTGGTGTCTTTAAACAACCAGCAGAAACCAAATTCCAGTACTTCATTATCATCAGAGGCTGGGGCCCTGAGCAAGGCGTGCCATGCTTGTGTCTGAATTCAGCCCTCACTTCTGTACTCTGACAGAAACAAAGTTAATGACTTGGAAAGAAATGCATCTCCAGTCACATAATGCTGACATGCTCTTATTAAATAAAACAAAAGGAGAAGCCCATTTCTTCTATATTCTGAAGGTAAAAGGTGGATGGAGGGGAACAAAATAAAGCCTGCACCACTCTGGAAGAAAAACTGAAACTTGACAACTCTGGGTTTGGCCTCTGTGTTAGCAACCATCTGTTGCTTTCACAGCTTACAGCAGCAATCACAAGAGGAGGTTCTCGCTCCCAACCATCTGTTTTTAGAGGGGAAGATAAAAATAGACATCAGGCGGAGTTGCTAGAGGAATCCAGCCTTCGTGTAGCGCAGGGCAATGACAACCGCTGCTCACAGGGTCTCAGTGAGGCACACATGCGTAACGAGCTGGTTTCTGTGGAGCAGAAATCCCAGCTGTAAAACCATGTTGTAATCTGTTTCGTAGTAGGACGGTTGGAACTACAAATATATACAAGATTACACAATCCATACAGATTGCCAAACTCTAATTTTACCATTTTTGGAGTGCGTTTCAAACCTATCCAAGGTTGCAGTGTGCATAGTTTTCCTCCCTGTAAAGAAATTTCCATTCAGTAGGCCCCCCGGTAGTATTTTGGTAAATGTAACGAGCGAACCATAACAACTGTGGTGCCTAACGCAGCCCCAGGGACCTAGCAGCAGCTCACAGCTACCCCAGCGGGCAGATCCTACTGTGTCCCCCCAACTATTTGGAATTAGAGGCTGATCTGCAGCCCTGCCATAAGCACCAGCAGCTGCCTGCCCAGAAACACGGCAGGAAGCAGGTTTCGGTGCCGGGCTGAACCACGCTGTGGTTTCTGATTCTACTATGTACTAGGTGGGGGAGGAGAGAGAGGGAAGTGGTCTGTACTGCCCTATACAAAGTACAAATTGCTTCCCTGCCTTAAAAACCAGCTCTCTACAGCATTTTGGCACGGGCTGCGTGTGCTCCATAGCCCTTCACAGTGCATTTGCGGGCCCGCTTGGCAAGCCGCAGCTCGGCCTGACGCAGCGTGGCCTGGAACCGCTGCCGGTCCCGTCCTGCAGCCCAGGCCCTGTCACGCGGATCGCTATGCTCGATTTTGTGGTTGCCTACATCTGTAGACAACCTACAGCTGCCCCTAGTTTCGGGACGTGCAAAACAGGGTCTGGTGATCACTGCCTGGCTGCAGGGAGAAAGAACGCCACAGGCCCCCAGGACCTTTGCTGGCTTCTGGGGATGTGGCCTGCCCTTCCCAAGAGGGCAGAGTCGCCCTGGTGTGGCCTGTTCGCGCACGTTTCCCAGGGAATGCAGAAAGCGGCTGATTTGGGTCCAGCAGCTATTTTTAATTTATAGAAAAGGCTGCAAGAAGACAGGCTAAGTGCTCTCCCATTGTATTCTAAAAATGAAGTAAACTGATCTAAATCCACCTCTAAATTCCTGTGAGGAGGGCTGTTCAAAGGACGTGTGAATTATACATTGAAAAAGCCCAGTGTTTGCGAATTATGATTTTTTTTTTCTGACAGAACTTCCCTTCCGGCATATCTGAGAACTACACAGCTGCTTACATGTCTGAAATGCTTTTCTATATAGAGAAATAACTAGCTGAAAGATGGAGCCTATTAAGATGGATTTTAGAGCCTTGAGACAAGGATGGAATATGCCCTTTCTTATATATATAAAATTGCCTTTAATTGATCAAAATTGATCCCCATCTTAATGTGGAATTAAATACTGTCCAAATCCTATGTCTTGGCATGTGGCGATGCTAAACAATTTGTGTAGACGGGCTCAACAAAACACTGCTCTCCATCAGCACACTAACTTGCTGGCCTCTTCCTGGTGTTCTAAAAGTAAAAGTCTGATTTTTCTCTGCACGACTTACTGTTTTAGCATCTGGAACAAAAGAACATGGATTCAGAAGACTGCAAGCACTATCAGTGAGCACACTTTCAGTTGAACACACCTATAGCAGTTGCTCAGCCACTACGGAGCTCCCAAGAAGCGGCAGGGTGACTGCCGCGGGCAAGCCCTTTCACTTGTTATCCAGCAGAAATCGCAGGTCTGAGGCGCTGTGCTGGTTTCCTTCTCAGTCAGTGACCTTATGAGTAACACTCTTCCTACACCAGTTTCACACTTCCTCTGTGAAAGGAATTCACTCCTGTTTTGGTGAGTGCGGCCATGAACAGACAGGCTTTTTCATTCTTTCACATTGGGTAATCAGGGAAAAACAAATTCACCCAGCAACAGAGGATCTGATCAGACCCTCAGCAGACCCTGCTGTTAGGGAAGATAGGTTCTTTCAGTGTATTTTTAGAGGAGAAAATGACTGTCAAGAAGTCTGCTTCCACTGAGAAAACATGCCATGGAATAGAGGTGGTTTAATACAGTTATCTGTGTCATGGCAACAAAGACTAGGGGTCCCGCTCCCTTTCAGTTTTTACAAATAAACCCCAAAAGCACATTCTTCAGTCCAGTGCTGAGAAACAGCTTTATAAGATAGAAGACTAAGACTTCATCACACTGACTCCTCAAGATTAATTCCCATCACGCAGCTGCTTAGAGGGCATAAACTGCAAGAGTACCTTTGCCATCACGCGCACTCCATAAATGCATCACGGTGAAAGTTTCTGGAATTAAAGGTGTTCCTAGGAGTCTCCTGCATCTCAGTTTACGTCAAGCCCTGATGTATCATGGCTAACAGCTGCCATCGAAGAATGTGGTAAAACACCCAATGGTTTCACTGCAGCAGATGCTAAGGCAGCTGAAAAACCTCTTCGGGTTTCTCTTTCTGAAGTGAGGAATACGGCAGCTACCTCACTGCCCATGGGTGGGCTATCTGTGGGTACCAAGTAAAGATGCAGCCCAAGTTGCGCCTGGCATCCAGCTGTAATTCACTCCAGCACTGCATCCAAACTGGACATCAGGCCAACCCGGGGCTACGAGCCCTACACATGATCTTTTAGCATTCACGGCTGCATCTGATTTAGAGCACGAGCTGCCTGAGGCACATTCAGTCTGTGTTTCATTCATCTAATGCAATAAGCTCACCTAGGATGCTGACAGATGTTCCTTTGCTCTGGAGAATTACATCGCCACCTGCATTTTCATACAAACACCAGCAAGTGCCGGCCGCTGCTAAGAATCCCTGTCCACATGCCAAAGAATGAATGCAGCAGAAATTAAAAGAGGACGAGGACAGCAGCAGCTCACGAGTCAACTGACACAACCTTTACAGAAGCGCTGGAAGCGTCACGTAGCATTCAGGCACTTTTCTTAACGCAGATCACCCAGTCACCAATCCAAACCAACCAACTGCTTATAAAACCACAGCAGAACAGAGCCGTAAAAAGATGTCATTCCCCTCCTCTTTGACCCAGTTCACCTATTTTTATTTTTATTATAATTAGAGGAGCCATGGCTTTGTTAGAAATGTAACTGCTAATTTGTAGGTTAAAAGAAGTCCTGAATCTCTGCCCCAGGGCATCCGTTTTACCAATATTGTTTTTTTATAATTCCCAGTAAAACTTCAAGATTTGGAATCAGTGTTTCATATTATTTCTTAAAGCCCAGGTTCAGGGAGTATGATGATTACATGAAGAAAAATAACATCCTTTTCACTTTTAAATGAGAGATGTTTCCCGTCCCCTGCAGACACAGAGAAAACCTGAACATACAAAACCCAAAGGTTTAAAGGAAAACCACTTCCAGCAAAGGGCAAAAGAAAAATTCTCAATCTATTTTCCTTTTCTAGGTTTTTAGGTGCCTCATAGTGTGGTCTGGGGATAGGCATAGCTAACTCATCATTTTGAATGCGTGGGACTGAGTAAATATTGGTACTGCTACTAAGTTTTGTGTCCATTTTGTCTGTGTGTTCTCAATAAAGGAACGGGAACAAAGCACTCTGAGCTCAGCCACAGGGTGCCTGCTGACACAGAGCTGTGGATCAGACCCTTGCTGACATTGTAAGTCCTTTTGCACTGTTTCTCGCCAAGTAATTGATTGGGAGAAAGGTCTTTGCTGTGGAGGCAGTACTCTCGGTTACGTTTGGCTTATCTGAAGGTGTAGCTAAACTATAAAGGAAAAATGAAAAATGGTGCATTTTTGAGCCTTATATTTACCTGGGTCTCATGCACTCTTTATAAGAAAACCCTGCCAGCTCCTGCCACCTTGCCCAGTCCCACCACTTGCTGCCTTCAGTACAGCGTAGGTTATATGATAATTACATGATGCAGGTGCACACACCAGCTTCAAATTGGGAAGTGAGAGGATACACAATAACATTATACTGGAAAAGCAACAATTACTGCTTGCACTCAGGATTGCCTTTTTAGATCGTGGAGTTTGGATAGCATAGAAACAGGGCACTGTACCTCAAAGAAATCATAAATGAGCAAAATTAAGAGAACTCTGTTGCAGCCTAAACCCAGAAAAATAAACATTTTTACTTGACTACATGATCAGTGCTTAGCAAGAGCCTCCCTAGGTCAATAGATCATAAACATGTGCTTTTATCATAAATGGAAGTTTCAGAGAACTTCTCACACTTGTTTTGCTTTGGGCTCTTTACTTGGCCTGCTGTGAGCTCCCTTGCCCAAGACATTCTGGATCTACATTTTCAAACAAAACCCTTACGTTTGGTTTTAAGATAACTCAGTCCCAACCTTCAGAAATGCTGTGGTGCTTTGGACACTCTGCAAAAGAAACAACTGTCTTGGGTTTGCCATGTATATTCAGTGGATCCTTTGGGGAACTCAGAGCACTATTTCCCATCCCCAACTCCCCATCTGGTGACCACAATACTTACTTGTCTTTCTAGGAAAAATGTGACACTTGCAAGGTGTGAATCACAGTTCACAACAAGGTGATGGAACATAAGCTTGGCACTGGGATTATTATTATTATTGGAAGAACATTTTTAAAAGCCAATCTGAATGTAAAAGTCCCCTTCCCTTCAAAGGGGAAGCCTGTTTCTGCTCAAGTATTTGTCTACTCAACTCTCATTGTAGAGACCGCAAGCTCACGCACATCACCTCCTCCTTTTGCCTAGGAATCTTGAATTTCAGAGGGGAAATCTGGGCACGTTTCTATTTTCAATCACCTACATCCAGCCAGTTGCTGCTGCGGAGCCGTTCAATCTACATGGCTGGCAACATCGCTAAGGGCCGAGGCCGAGCTATTCATAGGACAGCACGCCGGCCCAGAGCAGGCTCCCAGGCTGCCGCAGCAGCTGCCGGCCCGGCCGTGGCAATGCGAAGGGCACGGGGGGGAAGACGTGGCAGGAGGGAGGTGCGGGGTGGAGGGACAGAAAAGGGGCAGAATGTTAATGGATAATGTTTAATTCTCAGATTTGCCAAAATTGCGCTACAGATTGCAGCCGTTGTAACTCTACAGTGGTTATGGGTTGCGGGAGACTCTGCTTGCATGGCCCAGTTTGCATTTGGTGCTCTGGCTGCGGTCCGAGGGGGGAAATTCCTGTCGCACAACCGAGTAGCCAAAGTGGTCAGCAGCTGCGGCTCCTTTCAGGATACCGAAGTGGTACCTGCTGAACCAGGACTACCTACCAAAGCCAAGACAGTCGGCAAGGATTACAAAGATGACTGCTGTTTCGTATTTATAGCAACCTCTGCAAGTTGTGTGTCCATCCTTTTTAATAACCATGCCTCCATCCCTCTCTTTCCCACAGGCTCGTTAGCAGTTACAATCCTTTGTTTATACACCTGGCCTTAAGGCAGGCGCTGATCTTGCTAATATCAGAGTCAGCTTTACATACTTCACCAGCCTGACCAAGTTTAATAAAAAAATCGCTTTTAACATCAGTTTTAACTCAGTTACAACGACAAAAAAACATCAGCGTATCCGAATTAAGGTGGCTGCAGCTGCAGCAAGAGTAGCCACCAAAAGCTGAGCTGAAGAAACCAGGCAGCGGCTTGTTCTCACGCTGTGCTTAGCAAGTTTCACAGCTACTGTCTTGGTGACAGTTGAGAAGCCACCGAGAGTCTTCCCCTGGTCTGCTCCAGCCTCCTCCTGGCCTGCCTCCAGCTCTGACGGCCCTTCACACCACAACACACCAGGACCGCAAGGCTTCCACAGGTACGTGGTCAGCACGCACTGGAGCAAATGGACCACAGCACGAATGAAAATCCCACATCAAAAGGGAAGGAGAGGAGGATGAGCCCTGACTGCCCTTCTGAGTAGCAGGCTTCAGTGTGGAGCACAACCCCCTAGAGGTAAACGCTGTGTGTCCTCCCAGGCACTCCGATCATTTGGGATGTGGCAAGGGGACACACGCCCCTCTGTGAATGCCGACAGGCATTTGTCCAAAAGTTTTGCTACCATGACAGCTGGCAGTATTACGCTTGGTACTACAAAAGACCACAATAATCGTTACTTGTTCCTAGTTCAAAAGCGCTCTACCAGGGTGAAGTCAGCAGACTCCTGATGGAGCCACAGTTCCGTTTCCAGGCTTATTTTGCCACGCACCCGTGCTCCATAAAAACTGTACTAGCATGCAGTTACTCTCCCTCAGCAAGAGGGGACTGAAAAGCCAAAGGCACCCAAGCACCAGCATCGCAAGCACCTCACAGTTAAACTTAGGCATATCTCTGCTCCCAGCTCTGGGCAGTGCAGGTAGGCTCCACCATTGTCATCCTCTGGGGAGGCAGAGGAGCGAGGGGATGAGCCGAGAGCCAGCCAAAGTCAGGGGCTGTGCACAGCAGTGAGGCTAAAAGGAGCTGCGGCTCCACCTCTGGGAGGAATTGCCCAAGGAATGTCCTCCCCAGGATGGCAGGGCCACCACCGGGGACGAGTTCCCGTCTGCCTCCCTGGAGCAGGAGCCGGCCTCCACAGCTGCAAAACCAAACGGGCTCTGAGAGCCTCCCCTGCCCAGCAGCTGTACTGGCTATTTTCTGCTGAACCACGGCCGCAGTATTTTCAGCCAAAGCGCCTGGATGCACGCACGCACACAAAGGGGGGAAGGTCTGTCTGCGTGTAGACTGAAGCTTGTGAACTGTGTCATTTTCCCCTGCTATATATAACCTGGAAAAAACAGGACTTTAATGGATTTATTCTCAACCTACTTTAAACGCACAAAGATGCAAGGCATTACGTGATCGGTGCAGTTGCTATCTCTGATTGCCTATGTTGTGACGAAGCTTGCTAGAAACGCGTTCTGGGTGTCATGAACTCAACAGCTTACAGCCCCTCTGCCAAACAGAAGTCTGTCACAAGTTGCTAAATACATAACCATGCAAGCTGAAGACACCCACAGGCTGATAAGTCAGTACTTCAGGCTGCTGAGCCTGCTGCGCACCAGCTAGAAACCAAAAGGTCTTGGTTCCTCGCTCTGCCACGGGCTTGCCACATGAATTTGGAGCGGTCGAGAAGTCCGAGCCTTGGTCACGCTCCCTGCCCCAGGAGATGAGACCTGCAGGCTGTACCGACTCGCTCTGTCCAGGGCTGGGGACAGGCACGCTCTGGAGACAGTGAACTGCTCAGATGCCACAGCAATCGTGCGCTGCCAAGTCTGGAGAAAATGATACTGTCAGGCCAGTGCTTTACAGTAAAACTATTTGGGGGTGAGAGAATTAGAAATAAAAACACTGATGTACGCTGGCACAGAAACCTTGACTTTGAGCAGCAATGAATCCGAGCTGTACAGAAGTCTGTACCAACAGCAGGCATGTAGCAGATGCAGCAGGCTGTTTCCTCAACATGGAGAAGGCACCAGCAAGTCGTGGCTCTTCTGCTCTTAACTATATACGTCTTTAAACTTGCAAGTAAGCTTTCTTTTATTCCCTGGCTCGAGAAGAATTGCTTGTCAGCAAACTGTCCCCGATGAAGGAGGAAAAAGAACAAAATCACTGGTCTAGGGTCTCTACACGGGGTCCCCGTGAGAATCTCCTTGGCCGTGCTGTTTCTTGGGATGGGGCCTTTGTGGGCAGCCCCAGGGGTCCACCACTTCCCCCCATACACTGAGCTGGGGTGAGGATAACAGTAAAGATTTTAGTATCACCTGGTAGGGCTGACTGAAAGGAGAGTTTTGCCAAGACTAGACATATTTGTAAAGGTAGCCGTATTAAAACACTCTACATCAGCTAAGGCTCCTCTGAATTAGGACAGCAAGATCTGGTCTTGGGTACATCAGAAGCTGTAATGTGAGCTTAGGACTTCAACTTCTCACAATTCAGACAAGAAAAAAAAAAAAAGCTTACTTCAACTTTTTACAAATCTAGATGCACATTTTAACGCTGAAAAGCTTTTTTAGCTAACAGGAATACCTTTGCTTGCTGCTTGCTGCAAACTGGCCAGTTTACCCTGCTAGCTTTAGAGGCCAAAGGTTTCTCCGTTTGGTACTCGGCACGTTCAGGCAGGGAGGGATACCACAAAACCACATTAGTTAAGGTTACACAGAGCTGACAACACGCGCTCCCATTAATAGTAACAAGTCAGCACAAGCTGTTTGAGACAGCATCCACAAATAAGCTATGCATACGCATGCTAGCGCTAGGTGCTTATTTTTATATTTCCAGTGCTTATTATAGAAAAATAGATGCATATTAATGAGATGTTTTAATTTGCCTGAGCACTAGATCCTCGTATCGTAGCACACTTAAGGAGTATTTTGCAACAAGCTGTGTTTTGAAAAAACATTTACTATGGAAAAGCTGGGCTATGATAGAAACAACCAATGAACTTAGTTTGCATAAATGGGACTAGTTTGTGCTTATAGCAGTGAGATCACAACCGTGAGGTCAGTCTTTTTGGTAAGAACCTCACCCTTCAGCTACCAGCTTTTTGGAAATGAGGCTGTTTCCTATAATTCTCCTAGAATGCAGTTTATGACTGTTTTCAGGCCTCACAAACACATGAAATTCTGGTTGAGTGCTGCTTCCCTTACGGCTGCATGCAGATCTAAGAAGTTGCACTGACTTGGACAATAACTGTTCAATCAAGTACGGGAATAACTCGGACAAAACGTACAGCTTCTGCCTACACAAGTCCGGCGAGATTATTTTACTAGCTGCTCGTTACGACAGGGAAGCACATCTGAGGTCATGTGAGACCAAACCACGCGCTCACACTGCGAGAAGTTTTCATATAAGAAATACATAACTTTCAAAAAAAAAAACCAAACACATGCAGCTTTTCTGTATACACCCCAGGCCTCCTTGGCAGTCTGCTACACCTCCCGGGGCCGGGCCCTGTACCAAGGGTGTTATTTTTTTGTTCCGGCTAAGCCTTCCCCGGAGGGCTGCGAGTGCCGTAAGGGCGCGGGGCAGCCGTGCAAGCTGATGCAGCGGGGCCGGGGCTGAGCAATGGGGCCCTCCGCGGCCGCACCGCCGCTGCCCCGGCCCGAGGCGCCTCGTCCAGCGCTCCCACTACTCGTGATGCGCGCTGACGTAGCGCCTTTCGCCACACAGCCTCGGCAAGAGGAACCGCTTCGCCGGGCTAGAATAGCAAAAAGAAGAGGGAAGAGGAAACACCCCGTCCCGAGCCCCCTCCCGGGCTGCCCCACACGCCGTCCCTGGGTGACACTCGGCTGCTTTCCACCTCCCCCGTCGGGAGGAGCGGCTCTCGGGGGGCTGCCCGCTCCCCCCGGGGCTGGGGGCGACGTGCCCGGGGTGCTGCGGGGCCAGCTCGGCGTCTCACCTGTCCGGCGGTGTCGTAGAGCCCCAGCAGGTACTGCTTGCCCCCCACGGTGACGCTGACTGCAAGGAGGGAGAAACGGAGCCGGTGAGGCGGCGGCCGGGCCGAGCCGGGGCGATCCGGGCCGCCGCCCCCGCCGTCCCCGTCCCCTCTCACCTGCGTAGTGGTCGAACACGGTGGGCACGTACTCCTCGGGGAAGGCGTCGTTGGCGTAGCTCATCAGCAGGCACGTCTTGCCCACGGCGCCGTCCCCCACCACCACGCACTTGAGCATGACCGCGGCGCTGCCATGGGCCATGGCCGGAGCCCGCCCTCATGGCCCCGCGGCCGCTCCCCGCCGCGCCGCCGGGCCCCCCGCCATCGCCGCCGCCGCCGCCGCCTTCTCCTCAGCGGGCGCCCCCGCCGGGCGCGGCCCCCCCGCCATCCGCCGCCGCGCTGGGCCCGGCGGG
>CM021733.1:29383950-29473028 GCA_011075105.1 Heteronetta atricapilla
GCGGGCGCGGCCCCCCCGCCATCCGCCGCCGCGCTGGGCCCGGCGGGAGCCGCCTTCCCCCGGCCGCGGCCGCGCAGGGGAAGTGCGGGCCGGAGGGAGGCGGAGGGCGGCCGCGCAAGCCGAGGAGGCGGCGGCGGGTGGCGGCCTCACGGACCGCCGGCAGCGGCCCTCCGGGACCGCCCGCCCCGAGCCGCGCTCGAAGGCGGCGTTGTGGAGTGGCGAGAAGTGCCCCCGCGGTCGGGGGGAGGGGGGGGGGCGGTTGTCGCCTCCGGGCAGTGTTTTGGGAGGCTCCTGCCCCGAGCCCTCTGTGGTGGAGGTGAGAGCGCTGTGCCGGACGGGTTGGGTCTGACGTGCTCGAGTGCAGGTCCTTTGCCGCGAAAAGCTCATCGGAGCTGTCAGTAAGGCATGCTTTCACGTCAGGACGGAACAGAAAAGTCCCTGCTTGGCTGGTCCCACCTGCACGCCTTGAGACCTCTGAGCTCCTCGTGCACCCAGAGCCTCACGCCAAGCCCTGAGCGGACAGAGTTTGCCCCAGCCTTACTCCAGGAGGGCTTTCTTCATTCCTCTGGAAAATGTCAGCTAGGAATGAAAGCCTGTATCCCCGGCACAAGACTCGGTGCGCTGGCGTCCCAGAGAGCAGCTCTGCCCAGCGTGCGGGTACGTCCTGCACCAGCAGCCATCTCAGGATGGATTCAGGAAACAGGCCCAGGAAAATGGTGTTACAGTGATCTGACTCAAGCCACCTCACAGCACCTTGTAGGGGTACCCACGAAGGAGCTGAAACTGTGCAGGGTGATGGTTGGGCCAGCTGATCTTGAAGGCGTTTTCCAGCCTTAATGACTCTGATTCCGTGACATACTGTCCCAGGTGATGTCCACTTACTTCTCGCTGCATGTGCTGATGTAAAGTAGAGGTTCAGGAGCTCCCCACACCCGCAGCCCCGAGCAGCAGCTCCCCAGGATGCGCAGTCAATGGGAAGTGTACTTCCTCCGTCCTGGTGCTTGTGTAATTGCCAGTGTTGCTTCACAAATCCTGTAATCATCATTCTGCACTTGCACAATCTCAGCCAAATAAGTCTCACCCAGTCCTCCATCTCACAGACAATGGCTGGCCAATTAGTCTGCACTAAATATTCAGAGCAAATGAAGATATGGAGTTGGTAAACTAAAATGCTCGCCTTGGATCTCCTTGCCACACAGCACAGCCACAGGGAGTAGCATGTCTGCAGGAGTGGAACCTCATAAAACTTCCTAAGAGTCCCCTGGCCAACACAGCTCTATGAAATCTGCTGTAGGAGGCAAGGATTGTAAATGCTCAGGCTGTTTCATCCACAGAGTGTTTATTGTACTTGTTTTTCACCCTTTGCAGATGTTTTCCTGCAAGTACCCACTGCAATTCAATAAGGAGGATTTCTGAGAAATCTAGTTTTTCATTAGTTTTTTTATTTCTAAGGACAATTTTTGACTAGTTCCAACTTAGGAACTGAACAGTTACTTCAGCATTGCATATGAGTGCTAAAAAGGTTTTTGGTTCTTTTTTTTTCATATTAGGAATTTAAATTTCACTTTCTAGGACTTTGGTAAGACCTCTCTAGTTGTGTGAGGCAGAGCACTCACTGTGAGGAAGAAGCAGAGCTAGACCACCTTTAGGAGTAAGGCCTGTTCCAAACGTCCAGGTCAGTAATGGAGGGAGACGTGCAGAGAAGATCCAATAAACTATGGGAAGTCTGTGAGGAAAGAAATCAATGGAAATCCCACAGTTGACCATGCAGCTAGATGACAGAAGATAAATATGTATTGGAAAGCAATTTCTGGCATATACAAGCTTCTGGAAACGAGAACATGGGTTGAGACCATGGAGAAGAATCAGAATGTCTTTCGTGTGAATTAGCAGCAGTAGGAAAAAAAAAATGGAGACAGGCCTTTGTAAGCAGCAAAAATAAATAAATAAAATAAACAAAAACAACAATAAACCAAATGAACAAAATGAAAACCTGTTTGGTCTATGGAACCAGGAAGTAAGTGTTAACCTGGCTAAACTCAACAAATTTTATAAAGATAAATCTGTCGACCTGAATTAGTAACATATCTCTAAATTCATGTCTAAATTTACACAAAATTGTTGTATTCATCAATTATGCTGCCACTCTCTATTGTGAGTACACTCCATCGTTTCTCCATCCAAATCCTCTTGGTGATCCTGCTAGATAAACCACCGTGTCTCACTTTGTCACCAAATTGTCATGTGCCACTAATGGTGACATCTCACCACAGAAGTGAAGGTCTTCCCATGGTGGGTGAAAAGACTTTATGGAAGAAGCCAGTATTTGAGGAAGGATCCCAGAAAATACCAGGTCCCAGCAATAGCTCCAAATGATACGTGAGTAATGCTCATGGTAGTCCCACAAAAGTCAATCGGAGGATGCATTTTTTTAGGCATGCCTGTGTTTGCAAAATTGGAACCATGGTTTAAGATGATCTACAATACTTACAGGCTTACAAGAAATGTGAAGTCTTTGTGAAAGTCGGTAGAAAGGGCAATGTCATCTGAATGTCCTGTTTGCAGCCTATCATCTTTCGCACTAATCAATCTCTCATTTTCAAACAGAGCTCTCCACGGCGTAAGCAGCAGAAGGTAATACCGGAATGGACATAACACAAGCCCATATTTCAGTCTGAATGATTTATTGACATCATAAACGGTGAGAACACCATTTCTGCAATTTATGAATCAGATCATTAAGTTTTGCTTGTCTATTCACGATTAGGTAATGCAGAGACTGTTGTGTAGAGCTAATACAGAGGAAACATTACATATTTCTACTGTGCTAAAAATGGATAGGCAGTTCAATAGCTGCAGATACGATTCTTTTGGAATGTCAGCATCTACTCCATCTCCAATATTTTATTCATAATTTACAAGAACAGTGATACTAATTTCCTCTCAGTATAAAGGGTCCCGACTATGTGCTTGCTTCCCTCATGTTTTTCATGAATACGGTGATGGTCTCCATGCAGAAGGCACGCAGTCTGTAAAATCAGAATAAAACAGGATGACATGTTTTAGGCCATCAGCTGTAGTCATCTGTTCAAGCACAGTTGCTCTTTACAGTACTTGTGGCAGTCCTTTCACTGGAATGGGGCTGAATGTCACAGTCAGTGAAAACATCACTTGTTCTCTTCAGGAGCAAACAAGTGTGCCCCATTACATGGAAAGCCCCTGCACAGGTCTCTTGAATTATCTCATCTTATCCTGTTATGCTATTACAGTTTGCGATACCTTATTAGCCACCCTAAATGATTTCCTTCTTCTCTGCATGGATGTAACTGAGACGGGAGTCTTTCATTAACTTTATGAAAGTGTCATTCTGTGTGTCTGACCAGCAGGGAAACAGTGGCACCAAAGCCAAAACTAGAGCCCATTGCTGAGAGTGAGATACAATTTTAAAAATAAATTTGGCACTAGACACTGGAAAGTGTCACAATCACTACTCTACGTGCTTTTTCTTAATAACTTTAAGCTTTAAAATGGTCAAAGAAAATATATAAGGGGAACCCGTTTCTCTGAAAAGACAGCTCCTTTCAGGTGGACACTGTGAAATTACGTGAATTCCATGAAGATGTTTCAGGAGAAGCAGAAAAATGTTCCAGCAGCTTCAAAGCATCCAGATCTTATGATTTTAGACCAAAACATTTCCATATCTAAATAGTTATGGTTTCAATTTAAGTTAGCATAGTATTAGAATATAGTGTCTGATAAATGAAAAAGTGATCTCATTAAACATTTCAATTATCCCCTTATTTTTTTTTCACAAAAAGTTTTTAAAAGGGATTTAAAAATGTTCAGGTTGCTTTCCTAATTAGTGCCCAAACCATTCCTACCTGCTGCATATCACAGGAGGAGGGCCCCAACGGGGAGAGCAAGGTTCTGCAAAGATCTCACATATGGATTGATACAGGTGGTCTTCCCACAGTTGGAGAATCAGGAAGCAGAGACACAGTGCTCCTCTCTCACTTTCTTCCATGCAAAGGCACTCATGAGATACTCAGCTCCTTGGATTTGTTTGTAGCTCCAAACAGCAGCATTTAAGCGACTATCAAATACACTATCCATCTGGCAGAAGCAGTGAAGATAATGGATCTCCAGTCAGAAGGAATGCCTCGACTAAAATCAAGGACAACTTAGCAGCAACACTAATGAACAAATTCTTTTGTAAGAAGGGAGATAAAAGTGACCTTAAAGGGGATATTACATCATTCTAAGCAATGTGTTTAGGCAAAAGTTAAGATCCTAACACAGGTGCTCTGGACACGGCACAGACGAAGTGAGCTAGAGGTTGAGATGCATCTCAGACACCCATCTCATCCTCTGGAAGGAAGAACTTCACTGGGTCAGTGTTCTGCAGAGATTAGCTAGCTAAGCTACTGCCGACATCAGTTTCCACGTTATTGCCACCCACACTCCTTTCCAGGTGAACCCCCCCTTGGGTTACATTAGCACCCAGTCAGCTGTTCGGGTGGTTTTCATAGCCTTAGATATCTCAAAATGACAAGGTACCCCGGTTCAGGATTGAGCTTTTCGGGTGCTATTCCCTATTCAACGAAGGGGCCTGAACAGAATAAATCACTTCTCAGCTATTTAGCACTGGGCTAAGTGTCAAAAGGAAGCAATTCTCTTCCTCAGGCCGACGTAGTGACAATTGCTTGCTGTTCACCAGGTATTTTGTTGGAAATAAAATCCATCTCACGGCGGGGTTTTTGTACATCTACAGTCACCACCATTGCCAGAACAGAAGAAAGGACTATGCAAGCAAGCGCTTCCTCTAAGCACTTAGCATCCTCTTTTCACGCTACCTATATGATTCCATACATCACCATAGTATCAGAGCATCCCTTTCACTGTTGCTAAGAAATACGCACCTCTGACTCATTGCAGTGCTCAAGACTGAGTAGTCTAGCATGGCTATTATGTACCGCAGTGTACTAAAAAGGAGAATGAACCAAGATCTTGAACCTTGGCTCCACGCTAGAGACCAGAAAAGGTGTTCTTGTTACATGAAGAGGACAGGATTTATTTAGGGAATAACGACTCCTTCCATGGCTTGTAATGTCTAGTGTCATGTGGAGGTAAGGAATGGTGAGGGATGGGATATTGGGAAGAGGGGTGAATGGCAGAGGAGAATTGAGTGGAAAGGCAGGGAACCTTGCAGTCACCCCACTCAGTCCTGCTCTAGGAGCTGAACCTGCCTTGTGCTGGGAGGGGAAAAGTAAGCCCTTCCTTGGCAGTCCTATTCCACAACCTGTCATGTAATTTGGCATGTGGAGAATGCTGAAGGGAATCCAAAACAGATCTGAGGACAGAAATCCAGAGTTGGGGGAATCTAACATATACTAGATGTAAGCTGTTTGCTGTGAAGCATGCCTGCAACAGCAGGATGTCAGAGAGCAAAGAGAAACCCTAACTGCTAATAACTTATAAAATGCTAGTGGCTTCATAGGGCTGGAAGAGAAGAGAGTGCTAGATTTTTTTTCAGGAAAGGTTATGTATATCCTGATAGGAAATTAAGGGAAGGGAGAAGAGGAGACACTTGTCATTTCCTTCTGAGGTGTTTGTTGTAATCAGTGTGAAGCCATCATTTCAGAGGATTCTCTCATCACACTGGCAGAAAATTCACCTTCCAAGTATTTCAGCAAGTGGTAGTAACACCTCTCCAATACAACAGAGAGAGCAGGGCCTGGCAATCACAGAGTCTCCTTTACTTAATTTCAGTAGTGCTGTTGTCGCAGTGGTAACTACAAGCACCCAAAGAACCTCTAAGATCTACGAAAAATATGTCTCTGTTAGAAACATTACTTTGCAGAAAATATTTAATAATGTGTGGTTAAGATTGCTCACTTGTTTCCATAAAGTCGAGTTCAGCATATTTCAAACCTTTGAGAAACCAGCAAATACAGAGCATAATAGAACGGTATGAACTCCAATCTTTATAGCAATGCCTCAACGTATCTGCAATGGAAATAATTTGCTGCTCCAGTAAGCATCTTTCAGAGAACATAGGATGTAACTATTCTGGCACAGGCACACCTTCCCTTTGGGAAAGTGCACAGCATTTCCACTGACACTTCCTTTACATATATACGCTGACCCAATTTCATAGAAACAATTCCAAAATAATTAATTTTTCACTTCCCTGCTAGACAGGTAACTATGTATGGTCCCATATATATTATTAAGCCCACAGAATATTTTTCCTACTTTGCCCAAGTGGCAGTGGCTAAAACGTCCCTGTGTCCCAGCGCTGACAAAGTACAGAGCTCAGCAGTGAGGAAAGGCAGATGGTGGTTATCTCAGGTTATATATACATACGTTGCTCTTTTGTTCCAACCGCCAGAAGTGAAGAGAGCTGTGGGGCTGGGGCTCCAGCTGTGAAGTATGGCCTCCCATATATCCAGCTAGCACAGTTTACCCAGCCTGCTACCATCTGATGCAGCAGCACTCAACTGAGTAAATACTGCCAGTTCCCCATCCCTGCTGCCAGCTCCCAGGAAGGAAGAATAAAGTTTGCCTGAATGTTGACGTAAGCGCTGCATTACCTGGCTTCCAAAACTCTGAATTTTGCTGAAGCTGCTATTTTTTAATGGCTCTAGCTACTGTTAGGAAGTCCCAGCTCTGCTTTAATTAAGGGTTTTCGTCAATCAGTAAGAAAGGAAGATGTTTTAATGAAAGACATGAAATTCACTCTTTCCTTGATCCTCAAAATATGACTTATGAAGGCATCTTTGCAATTTATTGGTCCATGATTCATGAAGAAAAAGAAAAGCTGAAGTTACTGGAGTCCTGAGGTTTCTACTAAGAACCAGATGCATGAGGGAAAGGCAGAGTGTTTGTTGATTTTTTTTTTTTTTTTTTCCTTTGGTGTGTGGGGCTGCTGGTTTGGTTTTCAACATTTTCTTGCTGACTGGCTCTTTTATACCAGGTGGGGTTTACCACTGTTTTACTGTTTTCTTTATTGCTTTTATGGGTTCTGTTTTCAAAGGCAGTCAGAAAACACTGAGCTAAGGAGAAGTAGGAATATGCAGGAGTGCACTGCAACCAAGTTCACCACCCATGAAATCACTGCAGAAAGAGACAGTTGATGCTGGGCACAAGCAAGAGAGACAAACCTGATCTCGATCTTACCTTATAGCAATAGTCTGAAAACAATTCAGTGGTGGTATGAGTCAGCCCAGTTACATCAGCTTCATTGATGTCTGAGTCTGGTCAGTGGAGGAATCTGAACAAAGAAGGTCCTGCCTTAGAAGTAAATTTGACACGCTGTACAGCAGTGCAAAAGATGGACAAAATGATTTCAGGCACAAACAACTCCAACACTCCCGAAAGGAAGATTTCTGTGGCAACCAGTAATTATGTGTGATTGGAACCAGACAAAATATTTTCAAAGCGCTGTTGTTTCCTGAGTCAAAATGAGCTTCTTTTTAAATGAACACATTCTTAAATGAAACTGAACATCTTCACATATGTTCCAACTTGTGCCCCATTCCTCTCCCAAAAATAAGTAATATGATCATTCATTTGCTAGAATGGCTGCCAAAATGCTGGGAATAATGGCTGTAAATCTTCTGAATTTCAAGCTTGCTGAGTTGTTTTAGATTTGTCTGCTGGCTCCAGACAAATCTTGCTTCATGCAAACTGAGAAAACAGTAGAAAACTACTTACTGTTGTCAGACAGAGGAACTGTACTGTGTGTTCTGCCCTTTAGCTGGAAAAGAAACAGAAGTCATTGCTTCCTTGTGTGTGGATCTGTACTATTGCTGACCACGAGAAACCCAAAGAGACAGACAGGAACTTAAGGACATGAACATTTGCAGGCATAACAGTCCACCCAGTAAAGGCTTCAGAGAAAAGTAAAATAGGCCACCCTACCCCTAAGATAGTAACATTGCATAATTATCAGTGATCTTATGAAGTACTCCAAAATCATGCACACCTTTGAGTTAAAAAACTCATTTTCTTTCCTGTCGGTAGAACTGCACATAGCATAGATATGTGGCAATCAATTTTGTGAGTTTATGAGCAATGGTGTTGCATTAACAAAGGATGGAAGAATTAATTCAATCATCATTAATTTACTTCCTTTGCAGCCACAGGGAATCAGCCCTTTGCTACACTGCGCATTCCTTGAATGGCCATCTGTAGTAACCCAAACACCTTCAACCTTAGTTGCATCATCTATACAAATACGTACTCACCTCCCAGGCAAAATCCAGGTTAGGGGCCTAATCCAGTGATATTTCAAGAAAAAGGATGGAAAAGAGTTAACTATAGAAGGCACTAGCAGAACCAGAAAAGGAGTGTTTATGCTAATGACAGCTTTTGTGTAAGTGCCCTGCCACCTGTCTGACTGCCTGCAGGAAGCCAGCCTTTGTGCTCTGCTAGGGTATGCCTCAGAACATTTTAATGGGAAACGGCCTGGTTTTTAAAGAGCCATCATTACAGGGGAAAACTTGGTTCAAAAAATTGCAGCCACGCTAGACTGCAAATAGAACAAAGCATTTCCAGACCTGACTGGGTCTGTGTGTGTGTTACTCCTATATATGCACAGAAGCTCTTTTTTTTTTTTTTTTTTTTTTTTTTTTTTTTTTTTTTTTCAGGAATTATATTCTTCTATCATATTGTTTTTATTAAGAATTTAGAGAGGTTTATTCTTCCCCAAAATCTGTGCTGTGGAGTTATAATTCCATGAGTCCCGCCTTACTTTGGTTTAATTAAAATTTCTGCCCTCGCGACTGTGAAGAAAAGGTGGAGATGGGAAACTGTAAAGCTTCAAGCACTAGAAGAACTTTCAGCAGGTCTGAGGACTGAATTTGGGGGTCTGACTCTTCATTTCAAGTGTTTGGGGTTAGTAGCATGGCTATCCTCAAGACTAGAAGGGTTGAAAAAAAATGCCATAATATTCTCACAAGGGTTTGAAAGGATATTTTCTATTATGCTTCCTTCCCCACCCCAAGACTAGTACCAAATTACATACGTTGCTTCAGATTTCCAACATTTCCCAATCTGGATTAATTTACATTTGGAGAGAGGGTGTGAATTAAACTGTTATAAAAGGCTTAGATGCAGTGCCAACTTGTTACTATGCTCTTTCAAGCATCGAATGCTTTTTCTATTAAGGAAGCTCTCAGAGAATTTCTTGCATCTGGAAATCTCTCTCATTGTACAGCATATTCATAAATGGAGAAGCAGACATACACAAACAAATGCATTCAGAACAAGGCAACTCCTGGAGACTTTGCTGCAGCTGGAGGCTCTGTTGTATTATGGTCTATAGTAAGGTTCTGCATTCTTCGTGGAGATTTCTGTCTGAATAAAACCTACCTGCTACAGGGGGGCAGAAAGCAAGAGCAGAGACAGAAGCAACAAGGACAAAAACAGAGCACAGAAGAGCACACACTGAACTGTTACAGCCGACACAGTGAGAACTCGCAGCCCACAGCCTGAATGGCACTTAGAGGCCAAAGTGAGAAGATGGGCCTGACACCACTTCTTAATTCATTAGAAAGTGACTTCAGCTTGCATGCTTCATTTCACACACCACAGGCAGCATGCCTAGCCATGAGTATGAAAGCCCTCCTCGTCTTCTGCTGTAATTTTTTCCTGAATTCTCTTGCATAGCAAGTGCTTGCAGGCATGTACTTCCAGTTTCTGCCAAGCAATGCAATGTAATTCCTGTCCACTGCTGGTTGCATACATTACGTGTATGCCATGTTTTCTAATTAAAACACTCAGGTATTGGATGAGGCTTTATCTGATTCAAATTTGGCTTTGTAAAGGATGGCCTCATTCTAGCTGTTGTTGATATTGGTATCGGGGCTGTGCTAGTCACTAAGGATTTTGCTAGCAAATTGTCTTCAAGGCCTGTTCAAATCCTCCCTTGGCAGCATTCACAGAAAGCTTGCCCTTATATATTATCTTAATCAATTAGCCTCTGCCAGTTTTTGTAGGCTCTGTAACAATTACTCAGGGATCACAAATTTCCCAGCAAGTGCAATTTCCATCCAGAACCATTATTGCCCAACACATTCTCCAGGCACTTCAGTGTGTTCATCTACATGTGACTAATAGCCTGTCCTAACTCTCAGCTCACTGCTACCTGCAAAAGCATCTTCCTTCCTTCAAACTAGAGAATATGACAAAGAGTTTAAGGCTGAGCACCTTTAGTTTATCTTCACTGGGCCTTCAGAAGCAGAAGGGATTCAAAGCCTTGGGGGGGAATTGGTGCCTTTTATTTATTTATTTATTTATTTATTTATTTTCTCTGTTGTTCACTTATTTGAATCAACACCTAGAAAAGCTTTAGAGATTTTGTGTTCCCCTTTTACTGGATTTCTTCAGTCCACTGGGGGCATGTGGCTGGTATTGTGAGGTAGCTACAAAACACAGCTGTTCTCTCACATCACCAGTACCAACGTCAGAGACAGCCTAAATGCTGTGGGAAGAGATCCTAGTCCTTTCTATCAGTTCTACATCTCGGTACTTTTCTCTCTGACTCTTTGCTGAGTGTGAAGACTGTAAGTATATGTATCAGCATGCAATTCCTATAATGTAACTAATAGTTTTATGTTGCTTAATATATGCGATAGATGTGAACTGATGTGAACTGGAATGTAAATAAATTATCAGGCAGCAGGTTTTAAATGAGCAGAAAACAATTGCTTTAACATTGCATACTGCTGTTGCAGAACTCATAGCCATCAGTTGTTGTGGCAGCAAAAATGGATAAATGGGCTTTTAAACACTGAAAAGATTTGTGGAGGGTGGTCCCATCCTTTGCTATTAAGTGCAATTGTGCAAATGCAACTCAGTAAACTGCTAAACTTTGTTTGCCAAAAGCTGCCATAAAGTTCTAGGAAAAGAAACACTCTACAGAGAGAAACATTCCCTGAGCATCAGCTCTTGCACCCTGTTGATGATACAATGTCAATCTCACTGAACTTTGGAATAGCACAAATGTTTTTCTATTTTGCTTTAAAGATCTGCATTTGGCTAATGCTTTGTATGGTGATTGATCTGTGTCTTACAGGTACTCATATATACTGATTCATACATTTGCAACCAATAGGATATTTTTGGACCCTAAACAATGAAATATATGTAAAATTCTAATAATTAGGGGGGTTCCTAGTAAACACATATTCTTCTCTGCCATAGCTCACAATATAGAAATCTTCTGTTACTTTTTATAAATGTCTTAAATGGAAACTCAAAGGATGGGAATCTGTTCACACTGTGCTCACATTGCTTTTGAGTCTGTGATACAGAAAGGAGGCTGCAAAGTGATAGAAAACGCTGGTGTGCTGCTGTACTACTCCTGACAAAACCTGCAGTAGACCTGGCTATTCTTGTCATCGTAAAATAGTCAATGAAAAAAAAAATACTACTCTGTCCAATGATATCCACCTATGAAGCCACACTGCAGCTAAGGTGAGAATCATTCAGACAGATAATTTGGAATAAAAGTCTCAAATCCCAGCTCCTCTAGGAAGGAGACTGCTCAGCCTAGCAGGCTCAGAGCTCTCCCAAAGCAGAGAGGTTAAATTCACCACTCCAAGCAGTCCCACCCAGGAGACTGCCCTGAAGCTTTCAAGAGGGAAAGGATTTAATTAATCAAAGTCTCAGAATGTGATTTTCCTGGTATATTGCAATATTCAGTATAATAAACGACTGCCAAAATGTATGCTGTGTGATTCATGGTACTGGTTTGTTTAGACAACTTTTAAGATGATCCCTAAGTACAGAAAGAGCTCAGGCACCAGAGGAGGAGAGACTTCACTGAGCAGGTTTGAATGTCATAAATGCACAGTTATGGGTTAGTAATTGTATCACAGTTGACAGATGCTGCAGCAGCCATGTGACTTGAACATGACCTCATATTTCTGCTTTCTCCCCTCCTCCCCCAGTGATGAGGGCAGCGCTAGCACTTAAATAAGCAAAAGGCATTTACAGGAGGCTAGTTTGTGAGTTACTTAAAGGAGAAACCTGAATTTGGACCCACAGATATGCTATGTACGGACTATTAAGCAGCTTCTCAACCCTGGCAATTACGCAAAACTCTTTTATCCTCTTGGGAAGCACACTACAGTTGCTGTTAGGGTAAAAATATTGAATCACGAGTCACATGGGCTTAGATCATCACTTCCCAATGAAAAATCTGCAGGAGGGGCCACAGAGGAAAGAAATGCCTCAATGATCTGTTCACAGGATTACCACACAAACAATGGGGCTGCTGCAAGCTCAGATGTCCTCCAGGGATCTGTGGGAGGATACTGCAGCAATAAGGAGGTTGTCTCTGCCCTGCCTCTGCCCAAGAAGCTGCTCTTGATGCTCTGGCAAGATGATTTCGCAGGAGGCATGTCAGAGCTTCTGCCTTTTTTACAGGAGTCCTGGGGGCTAAGGACTTGCCAGGACAATGGAACAGCCTGGAATGGCGTTTCATTTACTGGGGATTTTCCAGAGCTACTGAGTGTCCCCATAAACCTGCCCATTCCTTTTTGTGTAGATTTTGGATCATGCAAGTCCCAAAAGGGTTCTTGGAGGAAAAAACAAGATGCTCTCTAGACAGCTGAACACCACTCAGCATGAAGAGCAACCCACCCTAGAAATTTACAAAGATGTGATCAGCCCTGTAGGGATAATTTTCTATCATAGCACTGTTACACATTGACCAAAGCTGGGGCTGCCTGAAAGCTAAAAGTTCTAAAAGTTCAATTAAAATCCCAGCTTTCATGCTGACCTCCTGACATGTCACGCCATGCATGAAATGACAATAGCAATTTCTTGCTGAGTTATCCCAATGGAAAGAGTTTTAAAAGTGCAGATATTTTTGCATTTTTTAGCGTTTTCTTACTAATATATCTCCAATTTGCAACTATTCCTAGAAAACAGACCTGAAACTTTTCAGTATGGCTTCAGTGTTGTTAAATAGACAAAAAGATTTTTCTGTACAGTTACTCTTCTCTAGCCCTTCTTTTGCATTATGTTGCTTATCTTCTCTTTGGATTGAAACATATCACAGTTATTCTAATCTACCAACTGCAGCAGTAATACTTTGGGTCAGTAAGATTCTAGTTAGTCTTCTTAATGTGGAGAGTGTATTGGACCAGGATGGAATTTCTCTGCTTTTGATAAAATTAGTTTCAGTCATGTTTTGGTTTCAGATCTTTGCTTGAAAAGGTCTGACTATAGTGATAATGTTCCTGAAAGAGCCAGCAGCTCGTTGGCCTGTTGCTTGTGCCCTGCTTTGATGCTGACCTGTTAAATGACTTTGCTGAAAACCTTCATATGATGCTTCCCTTCCCTCCTGAGGACTTGAGACCACTTCTGCAGGTTCTGGCTCTGCGATGCTGCAGGAGATCAGAGGAGTATTTTTTTTTTTTTTTTTTTTTTTTTTTTTTTTTTTCCCTTTCTCAGCTTCTAGGGCAGAAAAACAGCCAGCTTATTGCCTTTTTCTGTGTAGAGTGTTCGACTGACAGGTGCTACTGGCAAGGCCCAGGCACAGGGCAGGTCGGAAGCCATGGGGTGTGGGCAGAGAAAGGGGCCTGTGGTGACCTCCTGAGGCATGCATGCTGCTCTAGCCTCCCTCCGGTCTTTACCGCCTGTCAAGCCCATCTTCCCCCATTGTTTTGGCAGTTCCCTACGCCTTGTGATCAGCCTCGAGTTTTTCTTGGGGATCTGAAAGTGGTTGCTGTGACTACACATCAGTAATCCATGCCTATGTCACTACCTCCTGTCCCACCACTGCCCAGGCTTTCACATCCACATCTCTGAAATACTTTCAGCCAGCACTTTCAGTCAGGAAGCCTTTCAACGGCAGAGGGGAAGCCTGCCTGCGCTAAAAGTGAAGATGCTCGTCGATACTGGAGTGGATAACCCCGGCCTCGCTGTCCACGACCCGCCTCGGGCGCGGCCGCCATCTTGGAAGCCGTATAGCCGGGCACGGCGCCATCTTGTGGTCGCTGTGGGCTGGTGCTAGGACGGGCTGTGCCGCCGCCAGGCTCTGGAAACTGATGAGACCATTGCCCTTTCTGTTATGAAGAGAAGTAAAAACATCTCAAAGTGCTTCTCGGTGCAGAAAGTGAGGGAACAACTGCTACAGCAGCCCCCTCTGAAGCCTTTCTGCCCTTGGTGTGCGCCCACACTGCGGCAGTGAGGAGAGCTCCCAGCAGTGGTGGCAGCTCCACCAAATCCCCAGCAGTGGGGTTTGTGGGTGTCTTCCTGAGCCCCAGCTCCATCCCAGCATATCAGGAAGGACCTTCCCAGTGGAAACCACATCAGCAGCACAGGATTGCCTCTCACCAGCTGCTGAACAGGTAAAAATATTGTGGTGTTAAATAAGCATGATTCCTGTTCAGGGTGAGCCTACATTTAACTCCTTTTATGTGTATATGGCTGAAAATACAGTTTCCCCATTTCACCATGAATTAATATTCTCAGGTACATATTTTCACCTGTTGCCTGGCTTGTGATAATGTGTTTTCTAGTAAAAACTGAATTGCAAGTAAGCATTTGGGAAAACAACCTCCTGTCCAGTTCCACCTAAAAAGGTGGTAATGGTGCTGTCACTCAGAAACTGGTGGAGAAAGCCAATTTATCCCCAGTTTTGAACCCAGCTGCCAGACAGCACCAACAGACGAGTGGCTCAGATAAACACTGCAGAGAAAACTCACAAACCTTTTGAGGGCTTGAGTACTTTCCAAAGCTGGATTTGAACTGAAAGATGAGATGAGCCTGGTGTAGGGGTAAATAATAATGTAGCAACGGTCACTTTCAGGTTCGTCACCTATCTTCCCTTAGGTAGTCTCCTTTTATCCATCTTCTCACTAAAACCTTTTAAGAAGTGTTATTTAGACCTCAAATATCTCATTTCATTGGATGAAAGGTTTTCAGAGAAGTACTCTGTATTCACAGTGTTACAAACATGAACATCTACATTTCAGTGGGTACATGCTGTACCTCTAAACATTTGGAAAGTGCCTCTAAACATTTGGAAATATGCCTCTTAGTGTTCGGCTTTTTTTTTTTTTTCTTTTTTTCCTTCTGCTAGTACTGTTAAATTAAGTACTTACCGACTAATTGCTATTATTTATTAGAATGATGCTGGGGTGAAAGCATCAAACAATCTAATGCATACTTTGCTGTTTTCACTTGACACTGTTCAGAAATCAATTTTACGGAGGTAAAGCAGTCCAAGGCCTCTGTGTGAATCCCACCTAAGCCATGGACATTCAGGAGTGACAAAAGCCCATTTTTACAAGTTTGCAATAAGGCCACGTGGCTTGAGTATAGACCACCTTTGTTTTTATTTGACTTACACACCCGACCTTCTACAGACAGTCTAGGAGGAAAACTTAATTTATTATACAAGGGTCTCAGGTTATGCACCCTTGTAAATGATATGTCTTTCTGTAAATGAAATTTTATTCAGGGAGTAGATTAGATGACAGTATCATGGGCAATTTGTCTAGGACTTTGCAATTTTCTCTTTTGACTTGAACCGGGAATTAAATTAAGCTGCTAAACTCTGCTTTTCTACTCACAATCTGCCTAATCAAAGCAGGAGATCCTCCTGAATATCTAAATGCCCAAGTTGCTGGTAGGAGTCCCTGATAGATTTTCTCTTTTAAATTTAGCACAGCCGAGAATAGTAACTCTTACATAACATATACACAGCAAATGTGGGGCTTGCTATAATTTCAGTGATAGACTGCAGATTTCCTGCCTTGCAGAATAACTAAAGCAGACAGCTTTTCAGTCACCCTCACATAAAAAGCCTGAGGAAATAAGCTTGTTCTTATGAAGCATAGGATAATGTTTCCTTGAAGTGTCACAATATAGTTGACAAACAAGTGGACTGTGGCAGATTCAAGCTCTGGTCATGTGTCCATGTGTGACACTGTGGCCTCTCTTTACTTTCAAACCTACAAGTGTGCTGGGCCACCTGTTCCTGATGATAAAGAGGGACAGGAGACAATAACTTAAACTCCACTGGGGACAGGCTATTGGGGTTGCTCAGGAAGTGGAGTACTCAGATAAATATGATCCCTGCTTATTCACACCTAATTGTCCGTGGAACATACACTCTTCCATGCCTTTGCCACAGGTGGGAGATCCTGGATGAGTAAAGTACAGGAATTAGATTTTTCAGGCATAGCATGTTTGGCAGGAGATCTGACAGAAGGAATGAAATAGATGCCCATTTTCACCCCCTCCTGCCTTGTGCTTTCCATAACTTGACACTTCTCATAATAGGGAACCCCAGAGCAATCGCAGAGCCTACGCACTGTATGGGTGTGTCCCAGCTGAAGCCCAATCCTTTTCGCATTTCAAAGGGTGAATCCAGGAAATACTGGGTCCTCTGAGTGGTGTCTGTCTCTTTGAGGCTGACATCTTTTAGGGGCTGTAGCTTGCTGAGCTGGGTAGGAGTCAACTGTTATAGTAGGCAGGACACCAGGGTGCCCTGGCCTCCCAGGGTCACTCCAGTGCTGTTACACTGGAGGAAGCTGCAAGGACTTTCACACTGCTTAGTCGGATGGTGATGGTCAGTCATGTGGGCTCTTGAACAGGATTTCTCTCACAGGTATCCACAGATACAGTGTCCTAGAACTGCTGGCATCCTGCATACAGAGTACAGGCTGGACTAGCATTTGGCCCTGTGTCGTTTGATGAGATTATTTATACAGAAAATTTGCTTAGCTAGGAAACCTGGATGGAAACAGAAACATACCACAAAAGCAATTACCCCCATACTCGGAGTCTGAGATGAATCACACTGACCTATAGTCCCTGTCATTTCCTTAAAAAAATAAATAAATAAAGAGAGAGAGAGAGGGAGAGAGAAGAAACCTACAAGGAAAGGCACTAAAGCCTTAGTCAGGTTAACCTTGATTTTGCAGAGTCACATTGGTAATTTTTTGTCTGGTGATTTGGTACAGTACCCCTTTTCAAGCAGCTGTAAATGAGGATGCAGACAAGACAATGTGATCTCAAAACCAGTGGAAATGTACCAGTTTCATCAGAAGGCTGATGTTGCACTGGTTTAACTGTGTGGCCATTCGAATCCTGCTTACCCTGATGGAGCTCCCCCTACTAGCACAGAACGTGCACATACATAGCTGCACTGAACTTGAGCGGTGTCACGCTGTATTTTTAGCTAAATCATTGAAACTCCTCAATGAATATTAGGTGTGGCATTTTTCTGTCCCCCAGACCTGCAGCAGTGCTCTGAACCTGCGCTCTTGCCTCTGTTAGAAACTAGTCTGTGACTGTTTTTTCTGCTGATACAGGGGTTTTGGGATAGAACCTATGTGGAGACTTCCTGCTTCCCTGCAAACCTTGGATGTTCTTGATCCACAAAAGCAGAGGGCAGTGCTAGCTGGAAAGGTAGCTTGAATTCTGGGCATTGCTGCTCAAAACCACGAATGCGCTCTTTCTGCTCCCTCAGTCCCAGAACTCCCAGATTCAGTGTCATTGCTGGTCAAAATATAATCTGTCTAAGGGATAAAAATAAAAAATAAAATACAAGGAGCCTGCCTTTGTGTAGGCAATAGACTGGCACTAAACCCCACAGTCAGGTGGGGAGGAAGACTCCAAAAAATAAAAGTGATAGTTGTAGCCTTTCGTGGGTGTCTGAAAGTCTTGCTACAGTTCAGGCTGTAGGTGCATGTTTTTGGCAGTGAAGAATAGTTAGCTATTGGGTGTACCGGATCGCCTGCTGCTCATAGTCCCTGTCAGAAGAGGATGCCTTCCTTGAAGTTTAACTACATTTCAAAGGAGAGCCATGGGCTTTAAATGGCAATTCCTCAGTTACTTTATTTGGTCAGTCCTTTGGAAGAACTCATCCTAGAGTATCATGATTGATGTAGTTGAATCCAGACTATTGGGGCAAAGATTTTGGCTTGCTCATAACAATGGTGCTATTGACCTTCATGGGAGTTTAACCTACACTGTAGGTAGAAGCAGCCACTGTGAAGTAGTGGAGTTTGCTGTATACCTGCTGCTGTGTGGGCTCCAGCAACAATTCCAGCATGCCAGGCTCCTGCAGTCTGGGTCGTATTCAGGGGGACTGTGGAAAGACAGTGATTTAGGATGTAAAATATGCATTGAAGTGTATAATCCCAATGTAAAGGTTTAATTAAAAAGAAAAAAAAAACACCTTGATTAAAAGGGTTAGGTTAGAAGAAGAAATTATAAACAGCCTCGTGGAAGACATTTAAATAATACAAATACCTTTTATAAAACATAATACTGGAGCTTAAGAAATACATAAAATATTTGGATTGAGGGTTTTGCCAAGAAATGTTGGAGAATTATTGGAGAATTTAATCAGGTTCTTGCTGGTGCAATAAATTTGTTCTTAGAATCTCTTTCAATTCTCTCCCATGTCATAGCAGTGGCGAGATTAAACACCTTGGGGTACTCCCTCTAGGTTAAGGTCACCTTTATGCAGACAGCCACTGCAAGGCTCTCCTTAGCAGCATCAGAACTGGACTTAAATAATACATAAATTTGAAGTCTCCACGAGTTATTTTCACCCTCTCTGTATGAGAAGAAAAGCAAGTATTTCCTTTAATCCTGTGTGGCTTCTGTATTAAAATAAGTCTTGATATTTATCCCTGGCTATCTGGATTTAAACTGACATATATCCCACAGCTTCAAATACCAGAACATCTGAGTTACTGATGTGCTCTTTAACCCAGAGTGTTTATGTGCTTCATCACACCAAAGGACAGAAAAGTCATTATCCTCCCAGTGTTTGCAGTGGGTTCCTCCAAAAACCTAGGCAGTTTTGCTCACGCTATTTCATTTTGCTGCCATGGTTGCGCTGTTCCCCATTCTAAACTGAAAGAACATGAGGAGCAAGGTGAATATCACAAAGCAACGCATCAAAGCTGTGCTAGCAGCTTGCGTAACTCCAACTAGACAAACTACAAACTGGGGGTTGCAAAATTTCGCGAAAGGCAGATGACTTTGTATTGTATATAAGCAGATTTTCCCACTGACAGGGAAACATGCAGATTCCTAGGCCCTGATCCTCATACAACTGTCAAGGGTGACCAAAGAGAAATGTCAGTAAATGAAAAGGCATTTATGTCTGTAGTTTATAAATATACATATGTTGATAATGCTTCAGAACATTGCTTGTTAGTTAGAACTCCAGTGGCATTACTTCCAGTATGTACTGTGCACGTTGTATCACATAAATAAACCACTAGCTTGGATCTCCTTGTGTCCCTGAGGCACCATATATGATGCTTCTGCTCTGGTTGGCTGTAAATAAAACCCGTCTTTGCCTTCTACGCTATACTGGCCAGCACAGCCAGTCACTACACTGCTTGAAGATTGTTGGCAGCTCCCAAAGCTCTGCACCCAAAGTTGGCCCTGGCAGATGCATTCATCGCATGGACTCCGTGCTTTATAGGCGTCTCACAGATAACTTCGTTGGAGTCAACCAGTGAGGAAAAGAACAGCGCTGAGGTCAAGGACTAGGGTCCACAAATAACCAAAATGGTACCAATAGGATTATGCACCCAGACTTTGTCAAGTCAGGAGTTTCCTGAGGCAGCACTAATAATTATCAATTCCTTTTTTACACATCACACTAGGCTTCAGCTGTGCATCCTCTAAACCCTGGAAAAGAAATGTTAACTATGTGGGAGATGGTGTTCCACATACTCCCCACTCCATGCTTTATCACCAGAGGAAGTGACCGATGGTGGCATTTCAAGATCTGTTACAATTATTCTTAGACTGAGGTGGAAATGCTATTTTGAAAAGATAAAATGCACATTTCTTGCATAGGTTCTTTTGGAAAATTTTGTTTGTTTTGTTAGCAATTCAAGGATTTTTGCTTTTGGAATTCTGGAAGCCTTTGAAAAGATTTACAAAAGAGCACATTCAGAGGAAATACCAGTCTCATCAGAAAACAGATATTTTTAAACTAGAAGATATTTGTCCTCATCCAATTCTTACATTAGTGTCTGGCAGTGATTGAGGGCAATAAAGTAAGTAGCCAAATTTCTGTCCTTGCAAATTGAAGCAGGTAACTGCTACATTTGAAAAATTGCTGCCATTTGAAAGGGACATGGAAGGAAAAAAATACAGGAAAATCAATGACAGTCTATAACTGGGTCCCAGAGTGTCTCTGTTTCTTGGGATATCTGCAGATGGTATGTCCAGTGAATATTTATAGGTAAGGTGGAAAGCAGTAACACTGGGAAGCCTCTGGTTTCTAAAACTGTACTTCTTGTTCTTAGGAATTTTTGATTATCATGAGATTTTCATCTGCTTATTATTAACTGATTATCTGATCCAGTTGCCTAGCCAAAATTTTGAAAGCAGGTGGTGCACTCATTCCCCCAGCTTAAATTTTCATTGCAGGGTTTGACCATTTGTCTCCTTAGCATCTGCTGAAATTCTCACAGACTATCCAGTCTTCTGATTCAGGATTTCACTATTTAAGACCTTCTAATTAAACAGTTATTAAGAAGAAAAGAACAAAACATGTACTTAAAAGTATACCACAGATCTAGCAAGAAAACAGTGGCTTTAACCACAATGTGTACCTTCAGTAGCAGCAGTCTGTTTGGCAGCATTTATGGAATTTCTCCGGTTTTGTCTTTATCAAAAACCACAGTGCAATGAGCACTTCTGTGATAGTCAAGAGATGTTCCTTACCCTGAAGTTTGAGCAAGCTGAGGTAAAGAACAGAAAATTTAGAAGTTATGTGCTGAGAGTGCAGTCTGCGAATGTACCCACAGAAAGGAAACGGGATATTTTTGGTCAGCTATGACTCCAGATTTATTGAACTGCTTCATTTCATACAGAAATGATCTCTCTGGTACGGTCCTGAGGCTCCGCAGTGCTTCAGAGGTAGTAGGACAGAAGAAGGGAGCAAAGCACAAACTGAATTGTAAAGAGTATATATTAAAATTAAAAAAATAGACTGACAAACTCACACAAAGACAGGACTTCAGACTTAGTGCCTCCCTGAGACTGTTGCAACACCTGCAGTGATAAATGGTGTTGTTATAACACGTTCCACAAAATACAGTTAAAAGAGGGCAGCCACCACAACACTGTGCTTGGTTTTGTTTGTTTCTTCTTCCTCTCCCTTACACAGGATACTTCTTGAAGAACAGTATATGCACCCAAACTGTGTTCAGGACCACCGCATCTTTAGTGCTACAAAAATTTTCCTCACCCTTGCGAAGTCCAGATATTCAGAAATCATGACTCAGATGACTCAGATTTCAAAATGACAGCTGCCTTAAAACTCATATTGATGGGTTTTTTTTGTTGTTGTTGTTTGTTTGTTTGTTTGTTTTCCAAGCAAGTAAGAGCCTTAAAGACCTTCAGATTGTCACCTGGTTTCTGGGCTTCATGTTTTGCTCTGGCGTTTTAGTAGGTATGAGAGCTCAAAGCTTGAAACAAAAATGTAATCATGAAATCACATGACGAGTGGCTGTGATATGCAATAAAATCCTCAACAGCCAGCAGGACCGTTTTGATTTGTATATTTGTAAGATGGAAAAAAATAAATAAATCGGGCTTCCGTAGCCTAGTGCTGAAGAAGGATATAATGGATCTGATGCTTAGTTACTTGGTGCCTGCACTCCAGGCAGGAGGAGAATGACTGCAGGCAGGCAAGCAAAAGTATGTGAAGTTACTTTTGGATTCATACCCTCGAGTCCTGCAGGGGCCGCAACAACTCTTACTGTGAGCCAGAGCATCCCCAGGGCTAGCGTAGTTTGTGCTCTGCTTCTTAAGGTCTTCTGAAGCAGAGAATATCCAGGGCTTAGTGCATACCAGCCGTGCTCCCGATCTCCTCTGTGTGCTGGAGCTGTGGATGCCCCATCCCTGGAGGTGTTCAAGGCCAGGCTGGATGGGGCTTTGGGCAGCCTGGTCTGCTGGGAGGTGTCCCTGCAGGGGGTTGTAGTTAGGTGATCTTTAAGGGCCCTTCCAACCCAAACCATTCTGTGATTCTATGATTCTATGAAATTTTGCATACCAGCGCTCAAATTTTTAGCCCATATAAACATCTCTCACACATACACAAAGTATTTGGTAAAAGTGACATCATCTTTCATTTAAAAATTAGTAGTGAATCCAGAACGTACCGTACTTTACTGTTTTGAGATAAATGAGCTTTGAATCAGTTTTTGTTATATAAATGAACAGGTTTGGACACAATTTAAATTATTTTATTAGGGCTTTTTAAATGTGTTTGTGGCATTTTAAGGAATGAAGCCTCAGAGCCCTGTCTGTTAGCTTTCTCATGCTGCAGCCAGTCTTTGTTATCGTTTGCTGCTTTGATGCAACTGCAGAAAAAACTACCAGTTTTAGACTCCATGCTGGGTTTGGGTTTGGTGTTGGTAAGCAACAAGAGGTGCTGAGTCATCCTGGTCTGGTGCACAAGCTGTGATTCTGGATAGCAGCAGCCGAGACGCAGATTAGTCCCCCCAGACCTCTGAAGAGTACAGGTCTGTATGTTGGGACCCAACTAGGGGTGCCTTCAGCAGTGGCATCTTATAAAAGAGTGTCAGGAAAATAATTACTGGTGACAGCTACTTTTCGATTTTCTGACCTTTATTGTGATACACTTTCTCTCTTACATACACACTCTGATACAAGAGCGTGTAATTGAGTAATGCGACTGAGCCCTCCTGCAGCACTAAACTGAGCTCTTTGCCAACATCAGAGCTCTGCTTAGGCAAAGCTCAATTTGAGCTTGTTACTTTGGATTAAAGGTCATAAAGAGGTAGCAGAGCATTACTGTCTGTGTGATACCAGTGTTAGGTGGATGATTTTGAAACTTCGATGCAGATGACTTGTCTATAGACAACTAAAGGAGCTAGTGGAATAAGCAAAAGCCAAGCTGAGGTGCTGTAGTTGCGATGTGCTGTAGTTCTGAAGCCTGTGTAATACCTACCGTAACAAATCTGACATGCAGCAGGGACAACAAGAGGTAAATAGGTTGAGATTATTTGTATCAGTTCTCTTTTTAAACCCTATTTCAATGCCAGAAGACTGTAATGTAATAACCAACCATATTTTATGACAGATTAAGAAGACAAGGTATGTATATATGTATATACGTGTATATGTATGTATATGTGTATACGTACACACACATATATAATGTTTACCCAAGAGTGAGACCGGGCTCTTTGGTTTCTGCTAACAGATGGATTTCTTATGCAGTACTAAAAAAAACCCAAACGTTCACTTGATGGGCACTGCTTTCAACACTCTGATGTCCACAATGAAATACCAACATTGATGATCTGTGTTTGAGTAAGAGAGTTTCTGTCATCACTTTAAGCCACAAGGATGCACAGAGCACCCCTCTCTATTATCTCAGCAAACAGTATTTTGCAGCATTTGGTGGCCATGGATCATTCTCAGCTTTAATAAAACCACAGAGGCGTAACAATTTGAATTGGTTTCATTCTTATTACCTTATTGGATAGCTACAGTACTTGGCATCACCCCTGGGGATTGTTTAAGAGTTCTCTAAACCAGTAACTGTAAATGCAATTAATGACCTAACTTTCTCTTTTGAACTATTTAAATATAAATCACTTCGTGAACTCAAACAAACACACAAAAATTTAAACCAGGAGCTCATTTATGACCATAAAGCCACGTGATCCAAATAGTCAGAAATAGTGTAGAAATTTTGCGACCCTGTATTGGCAGTGTAGCATCTCAATGCCAGATCCTGTAGGAGAGGAAGGTGGTTTTATTGTAAAATCAAAACCTGAAACCAAACAGCTATCATTCATTCACACTTCCAGTCTCTCAGCCCATACAAGCACCAGGATGCGTGTGTCTGAGCAGCCTGCTGAGCAGCCAGGCACAGCCCGGCATGTGCAGGTGTTGAAATAGTCTGTCCAATACATGGGCACAAAAAATGTGTTCAGGCAGCCTGGCCAGGATTCCTTGCAGTGATGCAGAGGACAAGGACATCAGCGACTGAGTCCTCGTCACATCTGTGTTCTCTACAGACGGGTAATCATGTTCTGGTTTTGTACGCACCTTTTTGTATTCTTTTGGAGCTGGCACTGATGAATTTCTCCATCCTGGCCCAGCTCAGTGATGAATCAGGATTTACCCTTTGTTCTCTCAACAACGGTGTCCTGAGAAGCTGCACAAAAAAAAAAAAAAAAAAAGACTTGCTCATCTGGATGCCAAGACGACTTGCCATTCCTCCAGTCCTTTTCCTACCTTGTGTCCCTTCTGGTACTTCCACACCCAGACAATTCCCATTCATATCAGTCTTAGCATTTCTATTGCAGTTCTCTAAAATAGCAAAAGACTTCCCTCAGTCAAAGGGTGCTCCTTTGAACCCTTAACATCCGTGTTTTCAAAAGCCACTTCCTGCTCTTTGTTCCTTCTCTTTTGCTGGGACTTTTCCATGACTCACCCCCAGTTCTTACCACTGGGTGCAATGGCAGCCATACATATTTTCTAAGACAGTCCTATTTATAAGGAAAATTGTTCATGTCAGTGACTCACTTAGATTTTTCTGTTTCCAGGGAGTTACATGACACCAGCTGTGGTAGCAAATTGCAGATTCATTATATGCTGAGCCTTTCCGTGATATAGCAATTTTATAACCTTATCCAGCATCCATAAATTCCAAATAAATGGATTTTTGTACCTGTTATTCTGTTATTTAAGACAAGCTTTGACCTCACACAAGCTTATGGAATTACTTGATACAGCCTTAAATACGAACATGATTACTGCCTAGAAATATGGGAAAATTATACTGTATGTGCCAAAAAGCCTAAATGTGCCTAATGTATATGCTTATCATAGAATCACAGAATGTCCTGAGTTGACCCAAAATGTTCATTGATTCTTTAAAGGCCAATGTGCCTAAAATACATGAGAAAGTACGAAGTACAGGATGCTTCACTGCTGTTGAACACCAGTTCACTTGACATCATTTACAAAGGTCCCAGGAGGTTTACACAACCATTTCACTTGGTGGTTGCTGGCAGTGCTGTAAATGACTCAACATCAACAGTACAGAGTCCACCCAGGATTTTTTTTTCAGTTATATGCACTGTGTCAACATGATGAATGCCTCACAGAAAAGTAAAATGATAGCAAAGAGAAACCGTGTTGGTATTTCTGGTGGGCAGAAGGTAGCTGAAAGCGATCTTTTTCAGTTCTTCCATTTCATTTTGCAGGTAAAGGATTGACTGTAGAGATCTGTTCATAGATAGGAACTATCAGAAATGGACAGTATCAAAATTTAGGAGGTGAAGCTGCCCAGTAGCTGACCTGTGAGCAAACTGCATGTGAACAGACACCATCACATGGGAATTCTTTGCTCTCCAGTAGACTGATGGCCTCTTGTGACTCGAGGCACTACTTCATCATGAGACTGAACTGAGCTGTTATTTCTGTGGTGTGGACAGCTGACACAAAGGTACTCACTTGTACAAACCCGGTACAAATTGATGAAACAACTGAGATAAAACCCCAAAGTTTACTCAGCATCATAGAAAAAGGTCTGGTTCAGCTCAACAGCAAGTGGAGCGCTGCAGGTTTTGGAAGTGCTAGAAAGTTAAGGCTCTGTTGGGCTCTTCTAATACTTAAGGAAAGAAGCTGCATATGTAAAGGAATGGAAAAAAATGCAGAAGGAAAGTGAAGACAACAACAAATCCATTATAGGTAGATGTATTATTTGCTGTGAACATATGTGTTCAACCCAGAACTTAGATATGGTGGAAGAGCGATGGTTTGTAGGTAGGAAGATTCATATGTACCTGAGCTTTGCCTGAGTCTGTAGGGTCGGGGTGTGGAACAGAAAGCAAGGTGGGAGAGCAGGGACAGGCTTCATCTTTTCCCGTACTGCAGATGAGCGTTCTGAGAGCTGATTTTTCTTGAGAAATGTGGCTACACAGAGAGACCATCACTATTCCCTTGATAAATTCTTAAAGGGCTGTCACAGTTTTGCCTTTTTTTTTTTTTCTGCGAAAAGTTTATCAAAGAAAAGCGTCTGTGTTTTTGTTCCACTGCCTATATTTACAGCGGTGTAAATTGTGCTTGTGCTGAGGGCATGGACAAAAAGCTGGGAAGAAGGGACCAGTAAATGAGGGCTGATGCAAAATAACGCTTTTTTCATTTTTGCTACTATTGAATGTAAATGAAGACTTGCATTCACTGTGGTTAGAAGAGAATTTAAGGTTACTGTGGCTTTCTTTCTGTTCTGCCACGTCTTCATCACATGGCCTATTTTTCAGTCATCCTCTTCCTTCGCTCATGGGGAGAACTCTCCCATTATTCTGGTGTTCTCAAGTGAAATACAGAGCTGTTTCAAGGCTGCTCTAAGTGACATAGCTGCTTCCCATCATCTTCTATTATGCCCAGGCTATAAGGAAAGCCTGTATTACGGTGTAACAGCGAGCACTCCCAAGAAGCTTTGGCTGGACCCTCCTCCAGTCTTAAGCACTGGACTGAGCAGCAGGCAGACACAGAGCTCTTGCTCCTTGCTCTAGGAAAGCTTTCTACAGGGATGTTTGTGCTCCAGAGCTTCGGTCTGCTGCTAGTTGACCCCAGCGGAGCCTTGAGCTTTGCTGTCACTGAAAATAAATCCCTTGGCACGGAGCCGTGCCAGATCCCCAGCCTCTGCACTTCAGTGTGCCCAGCTCTACGTGAAGCTAGTAGTACTTGCCCACCTTTTTGCCTGGGTGATGGATGTGTAGCTGGCGTTCACGTTTGCATGGCCATTGGCGATCCCCGGATGAGTACATTAGAAATGTCATTGCTATTTACGTGCTTACTCATTTGCATGATGTATCGCTGTGCTATCTCAACACCCCTGGCCCATCTAAGAACGCAGCACTGGAAGGACACCCTGCTTAAGCCCAGCTCCTGGAGCTGGACCCCGCCGCACATCCCGCAGCTCTCCCTCCAGCCGCACCACCGCACCGCACCGCGCCCCGTGCCCGCACTGCCGCCCCCCGCAGGACCCGGCCCCTTCCCCCGCCCGCCTGGCCCGGGGGCGCCCCCCCGCCCCCCCTCGGCCCGGCGGCTGCCGGCGCTCACGTAGGCCGGGGGCGGGGCGGCGGCCCCGGGAAGCGGCGGCCGCGGCCGCACGTAGCGGGGCCGCCCGCGGGGCACGGCGGCGGGGGAGCGCGCCTCGGGGAGCACGCAGCCGGCGGCAGCTCCCCGCCGCCCTTCCGGGCACCGCCGAGCCCCGTCCTGGCGTTGTCGAACCCACAGCGTGCGTCCCCGGACGGGTCTGGGTCAGGTGTAGCTGGCTGCTGCACGGTTTGTGTGTATGGGTGTTTCGTCGCTGTCAGGAGCGCTTCTGTCGGCGGCCAGCAGAGTTAAGGATCTAAATCCGGCTCTGCTGATGGCAGATGAATCACAGGGCTCCAAGACCCACCCCTGGACACCTGTGGTGCCATTTACATCCGTGCACATATCCTGAAGCATCCAATGATCACAGAATCATTAAGGTTGGAAAAGGCATCCAAGACCATCTGGTCCAACCATCTCCCTACCAACATCACCCACTAAACCATGTCCCTAAGCACCACGTCCAAACTTGCCTTAAATACCCCCATGGATGGTGACTCCACCACCTCCCTGGGCAACCTGTTCCAATGCCTGACTGCGCTTTCAGAAAATAAATTTCTCCTAATTTCCAACTTAAGTCTCTCCTGGCACAACGTGAGGCCATTCCCCCTTGTCCATTGATAAAACAATTAAAAATACATTATCATCTTTATGCTATCTTTTGGTGAGTAAATGCAGCATTCCTTTCTCTGTCACACTGACACACCTGAAAGCTGTGTCTGCAGTTGCCCTGCAGTGTCAAAAGTTCTCCTTGGATAAAGGGACAGAATAAGTCTGAAGCATCTCTTGCTCTCCTGAAATACAGAGATATCCCCCCTTTACTTTAACTCATAGAATCATAGGTAAGCTCCCAAGGAAGAGGGATCTGGAAAGTATAGGCTTGACATGGTGAAAAGTATGTTTCAAATGGTTGCCAGTTGCTTCTTGTGCTTTACTATCCCAGCTTCCCGTTGGCATTGCTTGCCCTTGTAGGCATCCTAATGAAGGCCACTTCAATCCTCATTTTATGGGCATAACTAACTTAACAGCATGATGTTTCCTCTTTTCCTGTAGCATCAGCATGCCTGTCCCCCTAAATCTGCTGCTTAATTCTTCCCCATCCACATGGCACTGTTCCATCTTGTAATTTCTTCTCTCTTGTACTGTAGCAGCTTTCATCCACTTTTCCTATTACTACACACTTCCACTACACGTGCCAGCAGCTGCCATCTAACTCATTTCATTGGCCAGGAAAGTGAATTAACAATGAAGTGGCAAGCTGGTTTCCTGTCCTGAAAGGAATCCTTAATAACGTGTAGGACATGATTGTTGCGTCTGCTTCAGCTGCCATCACTCTGCAGCTAGAGAAGTCAGATAATTAATAGTGTTCCCCCCAAAATGTTCTCTGTTCAGTGAAGATAATCGCCCCTTGTTTACCCACAAAGGTGATGTCTCTTAGGGCAAAGGAGCAGGATGGGAAACAGTTCCACAAAGGCCACTGGCGCAGTGAAGCAAGGTCTAATTTTAAGCAGCTAGAAAACTGCTCTGAGTCATGCCAGAGACCGGACAGGATCCTTTCTGTTCCCAAGATCTGAAGAATTCAGGAAGTTGTAGGATGACCTGTGTCTACCCCTCGTCCTGCTCCTGGTCTTTGTTGCAGCACTGAAGTTTAGCCTTTGATGTATGCATATTGAGCAACTAGGCACCTCAGAGCTCAGCCTCGATGTCTGTACAGTGCGCCGTGTTTGGGAAGGAATTCCAAAACTGCTACAGTTCAGCAGAACTTTAGGGCATGATAGTACAGGGTCTCTGAGAAGACTTGTTCGAAGAGTCTAAACAGGTTAGTTTCTGTTTTTCTGCAGTGGCAATCGTATCGCACGTTCTGAGTTTCACTTTCAATCAGTTAACATTCCACTTGCCTCAGTTTTCAGCATGCTTATAGAAATCGATGTGCTTAAGTTCCGTCAGATCCTCTCCGTCATTTACCCTGCAAAGAGAAAGGAAGCAGGCTGTGTGCATCTCACCAGACAGGAGGTTCTTCTAGTAGCCAAGTTTGTTTGGTAACAGGCAGGTGTTACCAGAAACAAGTGTGCCTTTGTGTTATGGCAAAATATTGAGGCTTTTGTCAGGGTCTTTACTGTGTCTGCAAACGTTTGTGGTCTCGCCAGTAGCTAAGAATCCTTGGTGCTGCGTGCTGCTCGGTGCAAGCTGCCTGTCCTTTATTCCAGCATAGGTTGTGTTTCAGCTGCAGTTTGCAGAGAACTCATAGGACTGGACTGCAAAAAGTTGGCACTGTTCTTTTTAATTGTAGATGGTAATGCGGTTATTATCCACGCTGAGAAGCATATGCATGTGTGAAACTTTTCACAAGGTAACTCTGATCACTGGTTCTGTGTAAGAATGCATTTTTTTTCAGTGAGGCAGTACGAAAAACCCTCATAGGTGGCATTGTCCTTGTGAAGCCTGCGTGATGATACATTCAGAAAAAAGGACTAAGATGGAGCTTAGGCCTTATGTCATACCAACAACTGGCAGTGTATTTCTGCACTCTTCAATAAAGGCAGAGCTATCCCGCTGCCATCCAGGGCCTTCTAGATCAGCTAGAGTTATTTCTCATGCCTTGTAAGAAATCCTTTCAGGACCCAGATCTCCAGCTCAATTACAAATCTGCCTTATGGTCTCTTCTAGGGAAATTGATATATTTTTATTTTATTTTTTTTCCCAAGAAAACCTAACCTGTGTAGGTAGGGAGACCAGAGGTTGTCAAGGAAACCATGCCTACTGTTCCTCTTTCTTCTAGGATTTTAAGGGATCTGCAGATTACGATATGTTTATCTTAAGCCTCACTTATTCCCAGGAGGGCAAGATTTTAGTGGACAGTCAACAGCTGGATGAAGCAGAAAGTCACGGAGAGGGTGCAAACACAGGTTGTAGAGACCTTAGAAGCCACAAAGACTCCCCCAAAGGGAGTGATGGAGGCAGCTGGAGGTGCAAAGGGAAGATATGCTTGAGCAGTGGTTATCTGGCTTTCACCTTGCAGCAGCAAATTAGTGGACTGGAGCTGCAGCATGGCAGTGACGTTCTTGCTTCTTCCTGAAGTGAGGAATGCCAGCCTAGATGCAGAACTAAAGCATCCAGCCAGTAATGCAGATGCAAAATCCATTTCTTCTGCATCAAACTAAATCAAGCGTTAACACTCCTGATTCACAGTGTAACTGCTGTAGAAGTTCTTCCTCTTTATTAGAGTCTGAGTCTAGCTGATAACTCAGACTTGCATGGGCAATAAAGTTTAATAAAAAAGAAGCAGGTGATAACATTTTCAGGATTTATGGCTGGTCCCATTTACCAAATTGAGTTAGGGAGGGTGGAATGAGATTTTGATATGTTTCTTCTTCTTTGTTTCTTCATTTTGAGCCAAAGTTTAAGCTGGCATAATCTAAATAGGTTTACAATAGTGCCAAACTGAGGCTTACAGAGAACTTTTAAAAAGGAGCAGTCTGGTTTATGACTGGAGAGAGGTATGAATATACCCTTTCTAAATGGTTTCTAGGCTCATTCTGGGCATTTTGTCTAGTGCAGGCTGAACAAGGAAGCTGAAGTTAGAACTGACTTCCTGAATCTTGTCCAGAGCTATTGCAGACAGCCATGCCATATCATTGCTTTTATACCCTTTGGGTGGCTCTAATCAGTGTAAAAATAATGAAGGGCATGACAGTGAACTGGTTCAGCTCCCAGAACAACCTCGTGCTGTGCTCTGTTGATCCCAGCACTACATTAAGGCTTTACTTGAGAACTTCACTCTTCCTTTACACAGATCTTTCATAGGATTTTCTTCCCTGTTCTATCCCTTACTCCCCTGATCCATTAATTTCTCTTTCTCTGCTTGTTTTGTTCAGCAACTGCTCTTTTTGCTGCTTAGCAGTCATCCAAAATCAAGGAGTCTGACAGAACTCCCTTTAATCTAACTGGTCAGAACTGCCTAAAGTGAACACAACATGACATCATGCCACTATTGTTAAAAGCAGTGGTCTTTTATTTTGGTGGTGGTTTAAGAGTAATAGCTGGAAAAGACAGCACGGCTGCATGGTGAGGGAAATGTACAATGTCAGGTATTCCTGTCAATAACTGTTCTATTCTAGAATAACCTCCCATGGGAAAGACAGATCTCTTGCTTGTGGTATTTATTGCACATAGTATTGGAGAAGACAGTTTTTGAGTTCCCAAGAAGCTGATGAGGTGTTGTAATACATCTTTGATTCATCCATTCTCCTACCATACTCAATTAGTTAAATGATTTTTGATAAAGGGAATAGTTTATTATCGATGAAATAGTTTACAGGACTGAGAGAGTGTCAGGAAGATGAGATGGGTTCTGAAACGTGAAGTATCAGAAAAAACACCAGCGACTCACATCACATGGCTGATCCTTCTTGTAAGGTGCCTTTCATCCTCCCATCTGAACACTGTAGATTGCAGTCAGGAATTTCAGTGAAGGCTGATATTGGAGAGGAAGAACTAATAACAAGCAAATAATTCCAGAGATTTTTAATTATATATAACAGGGTTAGTGCAATAACAAACAGCTCATGCTTCTCAACAAAAAAGAACAGCAGTTCCTTTGCTGTGTTGATAAGGAGTATGAAGATGAAGCAGTACAAAAGCAAAGCAATCTGGTCTTGGGGTACATGGCTGTCCTGTAATCTTTCATCAGACTGTAGGGAAAACAGAGCAAAAATAGATGATACATAGAGGAGGATTTAATCAGGTGGAGAAATCTAATGTACTCTTTCTGCCCAGCCCAGCACTGCTCACACAGTGGCGCACAGTTGACCTCCCTCCCGTCTGAATTACAGCCATGAATATCCCAAGGACAAGCACTTGGCACGGACACTTGTCATGGCCAACTGAAAACCAGTACAACTGCTGGGGAGCGTGCCAGTGAATTGCGGCTGATGGCACTGCTTGCTTAGGGAGACCATTCAGCTAGTGCTTGATGGTGTGCACTAACATTTCTCTGAATACCTGAATATTCCAGCACTGAATTCTGCCTTTCTTGTGCTTCAACCTCATTTTCTGCTCTTGTAGCATAGACAGGAGCAGTAATATTCTGGACATTTTTATGTCCGCTGCAGAATATTTCTTTAAATCCCAGATGATGAGTTAAATAATACACAGTTTCCAAGAACTTGTACGTAAAGTCACTTGAGGTCATTGCTGCTGCTCATTTTTGACTCCTTTGGAGACTTGTTCTTAGTTCATAGCCCAGTGTTCTGGAACAGTGCTCCATTTAACTACCATAAGAACAGCATCATGCTGTATAGCAACTAGTAGCTGCTTTAAAATCTACCATGAGAGCATTGCTATCCCCGAAGAGTTATTCTGATTCAAATGAGAGCTGAATTAGGCGAAGGGTAGAATTTTCCTTGTGATCTTTGTCACTGGGAGACTAAAGCATTAATGAAATAAATGCTAGCACAGAAATTCCATACTGTTACATCATCAAACTCACAACAGTACTTTATGGATTCATTTTCCTATTTACACACTGAGTCATCCAAGGAGGGATTGCATGACCTCAAAAGACTTCCTGGAACTGATCTAAAGTGGATAATCGTGTACAGAATAAAGTTAGTAGCTGTTGTTACTTAAGGTTTAAGTTATAACTCCACTTTCTAAAGAATCTGCTAAATCTTTGCTACTGGAAGAAGAGAGGCAGGGAACATTCACGTATGGCTCTTCATCACTTGTGCAATAATCGTCTTCTTAACATCACCTGTTCAATTTTGCTTTCAGTTGGATATTTGTTAACAAACTGCCACTTTCGTGAGACAACCAGAGCTATTTTTTTCTCAGTCAGTGGCCTGGATCCACAGTCAACAGTCTGAGTAACTAAGGACTCATTTCAGAGCTAGCTGAGTTTCCCCACAGCTGTAGTGCCATCTGGCCTGTTTCTTTTACATCATGCTCCATGTCTCATTATTCTTTTCCTATGAGCTGTCCTTGTGTCTATTAACCACCACAACTGCTTGTTTTCCTATGCCTGGGATTTGGTTCTCTCATCTCCTCTTCAGTTTCAGAATTTATTCAGTCACAGGGTATTTTTGATCTGACTGAATGATTGCTACCTTGCTTCAGAAAAAAAATGTGACCTCTGTATACAGGTCCCAACCTCAGCTATACTCTGCTTATAGGCCCCAACCAAAGAAATTTGGGGCTATATAACCTAGGGGTGCATTTATAGTTAAAATAGATCAAGGTATTCTGGAAGAATGCCTGGCTGTATGCAAACAGCCCAGAGGGAGTGTAGGAGCAAGTGGGCTGTTGGCCTTTCCTCCCCTTGCACATGGTATGGCAGTATTTTCAAGGTATCACACAGAAAGTTAGCTGGAAAGCACAGAAAGGGAAGATTTTTGTGTAGTGAAGCTGCCTTTTGGAAGACACTAATGAACCAGCAAGCATCTGGGAAGAGTTTTGGGCAAGGAAGAGGGAAGGGATTTGCTTACTTCAGTCTACTCTCAGAGCTGAAGATTGTGATAGGGTAAATGGAAACTTCCTCCTCCAGCTCGGCTAGGCTACAGGGAAAAGGAGTCCAGCTGCAGCACACTGAATGACCTTTTATTGAGGCGCGGAGATGCTGAGGATTGCATTTAGAACCGCTGGGTGCTGAGCACACATCTGGAACTACCCACTCTTCCTCCCTGCTTTTTGAGCAGACTTACAAATGCTGGTGATGTTTGCAGCTGAAGAAAACACATTTTCTCTTTATGCTGCCGTTTCCTTTGCTTCTCCTCATACTGGCATTTCAGCATGGTAAGCTCCATATCCATCCTCAGTTTTTCCAGGTCAGGCTGAAATGCTTGGTTCAGCCTGAGGTTTGGCTGCTTTGTGTTTATCTCACCCTTGCTGCTGGTTAATTTTGTTTGAAAATTACCATTTCGTTCCTGTACCTTCATCTGCCTGTGCATTTCTTGATTTCCAGCTGCTGGTGACTGGCAACTTCTGGTGCTCAGATCACAAGGAAGATTTCCTAGAATTTCCTCCTAGTGCAATTTGTGGGAGGAAAAAAAATAGTGTTATTCATCTGTAACCAAGAGAAAGATTTTTTTTTTTCCCAACCAGTTAACTGCAGCAGATTCCTCCCAGTAGATTTTTTTATCTATGGAAACACATGGAGCTTATGAAAACATGAATACTTTTTTCTTAACTATAGGAGTCAAGGGGGTACAGCTTTGTCAAGTTACTGTGCCACATCCCCATAAAGAGATCAAGGCCTTTGACCCAGATTCCTGACACCAGGATGGAAGAGGCAGAGGGGTCGCTGTCAATGAAACTGAGAAGGAGATAAAAGTCAAATTTGTCACCAGTACAGCTCCAGTGAATGGTGTCACACGGGGTGCGCATTTAAGCGGAGGCTTTCCCTTTACAGGCGTGGTACAGCAGGAACCTGCCATACGGAAGCCAGAGGCAGATATGTTCTCCCTCTGAACATCAGGAAATTTTAGCTCCTTAAAGCTACAGTATTTTTAACTAGTGTAATCATATGTTTTACATTTTAAATCATGTTTTTTTTGTTTTGTTTTGTTTTGTTTTCATTTTTAAAAATATTTTAGCATCTCTAATGTTAACTGGTTTATCAACTGTAAATTTCACAAACTTTATTATTGATTTTAAAGGCTTTTGTCCCACCCCAGCGTGCATCCCTGCCTCTTCCTTACTCCTTGCTTGAAATACTTTCCCCTGTCATCTGTGTCAAATGCCAAACCATCGGTGTGGGACTGAGCTCTAGATGGTGGTACAGGTTGACTATGATACGCTTTCCTTGTTTCTCTCAAATTAAAGGCAGTTGTGCTTGTAAACAGAAAAAAGCTAGAGAAAACTGACTAGTTTTCTTCCCACCCAGGTGTTTGAAGCTGATTTCGCTTCTGAGTTGTAGCACACATACACCTCCACTTTGGCCCTTCCATCTCTCAGGTCCTGTGTCCTCACGACTAAACCTTCCCAGTCTTTCTCGTTATTTTTGGAAGAGAGCAATTTTGTACTGACTGTAGCTGGAGGTATCTATTACAGCTGCGTATCGAATTTGAAAGAAAGGCCTGTTGGGTACTTCCATCAGCTCATGTGTAAACCCGCATAATTCGGTGCCCTTTCAAAGCGACGGCGGTTGGGGTAAGCTGAGGGATGTTGTCTGAAGATCTCTGTTTGTCTAGCAAGTAAGTGCAGGCAGTCTGGACAAGTTTTCATTTAAAAAAGATCAGGCAGAAAAGGCAAACAGCTGATGTTGGAGTAGTTAAATTCTGCCATGGTTCAAAGTCTACATTAAAAGAGAGCAAACGTGAGAAGAGGCAGCACTGCTCTTACCATTGACAAGTTAGGCATCAAGTCAGAGGAACCAGTGCTAGGCTCCCAGATAGCAGCCCCTGTTTCTCAAGCCTCTTGTTCTCCCCTGTAGAGGACTCAGCAAAGCCTGTTTCAGCCCAGCCCAGCGCTGTGCCCGGCTCAGTCGTGCTGACCTCACTGATGCCATTGTGTGGCCTTCGCTACCCGCCCTGCTGCACCAGGGCTGCAGAGGGCCTTTGTCTCTCCAGCCTGGAAACTTTGATGAAATTGAGTTTCCCCAATATTTCTCGAGTGATCTGGAGCAGAGCCCAATTGAGATGGAAGCTGGAAGCTGGTTTAAAGCTGTGGTCACTAAGCTATCTGTCCTATTTTCTTTCCTGCCTGCCTCCTGTTTACTGGCTTCTGTGATGGAGGAAATGTGACTTCTCCCACTTGATTCTGTGTGCTACAGTGTGGTTTTAATTCACCCTCCAAAACACTCATGATTACCCAGAAGACCCGGAGAAGAAAGACTTGAGAAGGAATTGAAGAATGCTCTGGTGAAGATTTCCTGCTTTTCGATAGGGATTTTTATATCATGTCACATACTGATCATGACAGATCAGGAGTTATTCACAGTTAGAATAACAAGGCATTGAGCTGTTATTTTTGTGCCAGGAGATCTGGTTATCATGGTAAATGTTACCTGGTGGTAGTCTTCAAAGCCTTGTTTACACTTAAAGTAGTAAGATGATGAAAAGAAAGCAAGGTGGACCTGGAAAACAACCAAAAAGCAAGGCAGAAAATAGCAATAGTGTTTGATAAGCCAAGTAGAAAATTGCAATAGTGTTTGGCATAGGCATGAGAGGCAAAAGGACTGCAGGCAACAGAGCTGGAAAAGTGGAGGTGACAGTCGTCAAGCAATGAGATTATCAGCCCATCGACAAACACTTTTGGCAATCTCTCAGGCAAAACATGATGGTCTTTGCAAAGCTGAGGAGGAAGGAGTGATAATATTTAAACAGAGCCAAGATATAAGGTAGTCTGGGAGGGGTACAAGGAAATATGGTGCACTGCTGATGCCTAGTGAGTAGGAAGACGATGTTGTCATCCATTATGAGAGGAGAAGGGAAAATGGGAAGAAATTTGAATATTAGTCAGCTTGAAATATCCTCACACTCTAAAGTGTTTTCATGGTTAGATATATAGTGGAAGTTTTTTAAGAGAATCTCACAAAGTGTTCCTAAGATATTGCTTCCTTCATGCTTTTTCTCTCCTGCCTGTGAGCTGAGCACAAATGTACATTTGAAGTATCTGGTTGTTTTGCCCTATCCTTGATGAGTCATCATTTCTTATAAATAGTTTTAATAATGAGTACAGAGAATGTCAAAAGAATGCAAGTCTTGCAGTACCATATTGTAAGAGCAAGGAAATGCCCAGTAACCTTCAGTACCTGAAAAAAAGGGCAACAGAGTATCTGGTAAATTTAATGAAAGTATTTCAAAGAAGTTTCTACAGAATTCATTATGGAGAAAGAAGAATGTAGCCTCTGGGGGAGAGGGGGAGATGACCTACTGTAGCTGAGTCATTCTCAAAAGTTTTATAAATAAACCTTATTTGCCTCTCCACCGTGTGTTATCATTTCTGACTGACAGTAAATTACACAGGACTGCTAAATACAGCAGCAGTTTTGTTTGGATGTTTTTAAAAACTGAACTGAGTGTCGGTCAGTTGTGGATCTCATCAGAAGATCATGCAACTAAAACCAGGATGGACTCAGTTGTTCTGGATTCATTGCCAGACCTTCACAAGCTGGGTGTTGAGCTTGGGCAACCTAAGGTCAAACCTAATAACCCACAAAAATCAAATGATTTCTGAGAGTTTTGTGTCAGGTCTTCATCTATTAAACAGTTAGTTAATAGTACTTCTTCATCTTGCCCATTTGTTCTACAAGATCCATGTTTTTATCTTCTTTAGCTGTACTGATGCAAATAGCCAGTTAATGATCTTGGCACCTCTGTTTTTCATAGATAGTAAGAGCCATGGGTTGTCTTACAGGGCTGGCTGTGGATATTTGGGGTGAACCAGAAAGTAAGTGCATTTGTACAGAGTAAAATAAAAGCAGGGGTGTGAAGATAAGATAAGATGACTCACCTGTAGCTACAGCACTCAGAACTGTGAAAAAGAAAATACTGCAATGTCAGTGCACTGACTGCTGGACTGCTGGTGTGAGTGAGACACACTTCTACCCTACTGAGACTTACAGGTCAGGTATGATCCTTCCTTCTATATTCTGCCTAAATTTCTTTTTGCCACCCTTTCTTACTGAATTACGGGCTGACTATTGACGTATCTCCTCCATTTCCTCCTCGAACATCTTCTACATTTGGTTATCCTTTCTGTTTGTTTCTGAATCCCACCACATCTTCACCAGTTATAAATCATCTTCTGGGATCTTCATGTGTCAAAGCTGTTCCAGGTCCTCCAGATTGCTTGGCAATCTGCTTTGGCAAATGTTCATTCGATACATATTTTTCCATACTTTATCCTGATAGCTTACCTATAGGCAAATCCAGTGACCTAGTCACACCGTGAGCTTTTTCTTCCTTTTGGAAAATATCAGACTATACAGATAAAGGCTGAAAGGCCTCTGATGCTGTTAATAGCAACAAGCTTAACTGAGCTGAGGGAGAACCCATCATCCATTCTTAAGGCTGGCCCAGGTCACTTTCTCATTGTTAACTACTTTATTCTGATTGTTGCTTCTTTTCCATTCCAACTTCCTTCAGGCAGTGAGAGGAAAACAGCTGGCACTCTACTTCAAAATTTCTTCCCTTCTATTTTCTACCTCCTATTAAAACTGCAAGCAGAGAACCTGCTGATCATACATTTAGAGCTATTGTATCTCCTTGTTCTGGTATGTATTGAGATCTCTGACCTCATCTCTGCTTTCTCAAAACTCAGATATGATGCTAACACATCATATGTCTCTGATTAGAACTGGCATTTATCGCCAAACTGGCAGTGGAATCAAGAGCTGTTACTTGTGGAAAATGTTCATTCCCAGCTGAAAAGTCCTTGGCTCTGTGCAGGAACTGTTCAGCCACAGCTAGGACATTAGTGCGTTATCAGCATTATTCTCATCCTAAATCCAAAATCCAGCATCATACCAGCTACTAGGAAGAAAAGTAACTCTATCCTAGCTGAAACCAGGACACCATTTAGTGATTCCTAGGAAGTACCATCATTTACACAAAAAGAAGCACATACCACTGATGGCCACAGTACTATTGATAGACATTTTTCTAATATTTACAAAATATTCTTCAGCTTCTCTGATTTTCACCGTAACTTAAATGTACTTTCTTCTTCCTATTTCTCCCCAGTAGGTGGTTGAAAAACAAGGGATTTTCAAACCTGACTTGTGAGACACTGAGTTTCTGGGTGTGTTTGACTCCTTCTACCAGAGAAAATGCATATACACAAGAAAAGTCAGTCTTCTTTTATAGCCTCCTACAGTATTTCTTCACTCCTACAGATTGGCATCTCGGCTCAGTGTGTGAACCTGCACCACCCACAAATCTCACACTTCTCTCCCCCTCTCATTCACACATCAGCAGCCCACCTGCTCCTGCATCCTGATGCAGAAGCTCAGCCCCCAGCCTGGAGTTCCTGCAGCAAACACTGCAAGCAAAGCCGTGGGTCAAGCAGCACGGAGCCACTGGCACGCACAGAAACAAGCTGGTAGCAAGTAGTGGGTTGAAGGTAACTCCTTGCATGGAGGAGTGGTGCTTGAAGCTCAGCTCAGCTAAGCGCTTCCCCACACGAGGAACTGAAACTGCTGTTGCCACCTGCAAGTTGTGCTGAGCCTGGGTTCACTAGGGTCATTTGCCTCTCTGAGCTCCAGCTCCAGGACCATTCTCCCTGTGAAGAAGCTTTGCGAGCATCTGGTCAGAATTTCCCTGACTGCAGCCTGTGCCCATTGCCTCTCATCCTTTCCCTACGTGACTCTGAGAAGAAGCTGGCTCTGTCTTTTCCACAGCTACCCATCAGGCAGTTAAGCAGGTTGATCCCCTCATTCTCTAGGCTGAACAAACCCACATCTCTCATTCACGAATTCTAGTCCCCTAGCCATCTTAGGACTCTTCTGCTGGACTTGCTTCAGTTTGTCAGTGTCTTTTGTGTGCTATGGAGCTCAGACAGGGTACAGTACTCCAGAAGTGTTCGCACAAGTGCTGAGTAGACGGAATATGCACTTGCTTTGACCTGCTGGCTGTGCTTTTGCTGGTGCAGCCCATTATGCCGTTGGCCCTCATCCCCATGAAGACTCATTGCTGACTCATGCTCTGCTTGTCTACAAACACCAAATATCCTGTTCACCTGTTGAGCTGGAGGCCATGTGGCCCAGTGCTGCAGCAGATGCTCTCTGCTCTCTCACCAAGACTGGTTTTTATGGGTTTCCATTTCCTTTCAGATGAGATAATGCACCTTCTGCGGGAGGAGTGGGGGAGGGAACCCCATCTCATTCTCTTGCTAAATTGTGTCTAAGAGTAAGTTTATGAACATCCCTCAATTATGTGAATGAAGCCATGTTGCTGCTGCCTGGTTCTGGTTACTGATATTATATTATATGGCAACCTAGGCAATACAGACTATAATTAGGCATGCTATTTACAGACACACAGCTCCCTTTTGAACGTAGAGTGCTTCTGCAGAAAGCTCAGTAATGGAGAGAAGTCTCCAACAGACCGTTGCTGTCCAATTACATATTCACCCCAGAGCAGTCTAATTACTGTTTGACTGGGGACACAGAACATGAGACAATTCAGTGTTGCCTGTGCTCCATCTCCCTGTATTATGAATATTTGAAACTGTATCAGTGACAGACACTTCCTTGAAGTTTGTTATGTCCTTGTCTGTATAGCCCAATCTCTTCACGCTGTTACATCTCTGACTGTTCCAGCCCATCCGCCATTCCTGGACTCCCTCCAGAATGGTTTGCCAAGCCTGATGTCAGAATGACACGTTTTCTTTGCTGTTATTGTATTGCCTCAGTAATTTGTCTGGGAGCAAGAATGACAACTCCAGCAGGTCACTTTGGGGTGATACAGCGCTTTTCTTCTTTATTCTGTAAGACAGTTTTTCTCAGGTTGTTGTCTTTAAAACTGGGGCGTAAAGGAGGTTGGACTGTGTATGATGGTCAGCATCACTCTTGAGTTCTGCTGTATAGGCTGTATATGCTTCCCCTCTCCTTTCCACTACTGCTTGGCATTGCCATTTGAAGAGATGACTGCTTGGAGCTGCAGCAGCCAAGCTGAGGAACGGGCCAAGTGCTTACCAGCTAGAGACCTCCCAGTTCAGAGTAGAAGAGCAGCTCTTAGGTCCGTCAGAGAAGTTTTGAAAGGGAAGTTCTGGGAGTCGCTTCTTGGAAAAAGGGCGTGCATAGACAGTTTACCTACAGATTTCAGCTGACAGAGAATCTGTATTTGCCTTTGGGAGAAAAAGAGGCTTATAGCCTGGATGATAAAGATGAATTGTGCTGGTAGAAAACCTCAGCAGGAGTTACATTAAGGACTCAGTATGAAGACCCTGAGCCAGCTGGGAAGGCTGGATGGGTGTTCCTGTGTTGCTTGATAAGTGTTTTAGTGAGTGTAAATCGCCAAAAGACAAGTGTTCTCTAGGACTTGTTTAACTTGCTGGGAGAATGTGAAGGGAGCTGAGAGACGTGGCGTTAGCAGCGTTACGCTCTGCCAAGGGGATGTGTGCCTTGGGATGGAGCTGTGTTGGCTTCTCACCCATGCAGTACACACAAACGCAGATTGAAGACAGAGACTGCCTTTGACATCAAGAGTGTCTATGTTCAGTTAATATTTCTTTGCTCTTTTGCTCCTCTCTGAGTCATCTATTGTCTTTTGTTTCCAGAGCTACTCCATGAGGGAGCTCAGTCTTGGTGATATTAATCTGCTTTGTTTTTCAGGAGCAATTGCCATTTAAAGCTACTTGCTAGCTCCCTTTCTTTATTCAGCCCTTGTTTCTTCTTTCGTATCTTCATCCTATAAGGATTTTCCTGCCTTCTTTCTTGCCCTACTTTTCTAAAACACCAAGAGTCATCTCCCAAATTGCTCTTTGTATGTGTCCTCTGAATTATTAACTTTGACCCACCAGACTGAGAATCACTGTTGTGTTCCATTGCTTTTAATATAATTCCACTTCCTTTTTGAGGAAAAAAAAAAGTCAGCTAATGTAAATAAGTACTGTGCACCGTTTACAGAAGTAGAACTGTGCCTGGAACAACTTGGGCTTTTAACTGAATCATCCTGACCTTGGTTTATACTGTGAGTTCCTGGGAGAAGGGACTCATCTACATATTTACATCGGGACTCATTACATATTTACATCAAGACAGACATATTTTTGATGTTCAGTAAGGTTAGTCATGAAGAGGAAAGCACCATTCCAAAAAGTTTTTTCAAATGATACACGTGTATTTTTAAAAACAGATGAAAAAATACTGTCTTGATGACTTGATAATGGATTTATGTATTTGAAGCAATAACTATCCATTTCAGATGAGGATTGCTGATAACAGAGAAACATATTTCAAATCCTAGTGCCATACCAAGGCAGTTCTGACCATATAGGATGAGATAGGACAGGCTGAGTAACTAAGCTGACATTTAGTATGAGTAATAGTAGTGTGGGGGTACTTGTAAGTACAGCTGTCATTGTGACCTGAGAGAGACATCTCTCTCGAGGCTGAGAGAGCTGGGGATGTTCAGCCTGGAGAAGAGAAGGCTCCAGGGACACCTCATTGTGACCTTTAAATACATAAAGGAGTCTTATAGAAAAAATGGAGAAGGACTCTTTACTCATGTAGATTATGATAGGACAAGGGGAATGGTATTAAACTAAAAGTGGATAGATTTAGACTAGACATTAGGATGAAATTCTTCACTGTCAAGGTGGTGAAGCACTGGCACAGGCTGCCCAGAAAAGCTGTGGATGCCCCATCACTGGAGGTGTTCAAGGCCAGGGTGGATGGGGCTTTGGGCAGCCTGGTCTAGTGGGTGCCATCCCTGCCAATGGCAGGAGGGGTGGAGTTAGATGATCTTTAAGGTCCCTTCCAACCCAGCTGTTCTATCATTCTGTGATTCTGTGACCTCATCCCCAGGGTAGGAGGAGAACAAGAGCAGCTATCCAAATCATGGCAGTAACTCCACGATGGTGTCTCACAGGCCTGACTGTTAACAGCATGCGTGGTACCTGTGTGTTTTCAGGGCTTCCCAAACAGCTATAACTCCATCTCCTCTCTTCCTCAGTGTATATCCTACATTTTCTAAGCAGAGATCAAACAATCTAACTTCAGTGAATCATCTCATTTGAACATAGATATCTTGAAAATTCAAAACCCTGAGATTTGCCAGTTACTGAAAGTGCTTCTATCCTTGCAATCGATGCAGCAAACTTGCTATAAAAAACTTGAGGGAAATCAGAAGTACTTCAGACATGAAACACTACCCTACCAACATCCATGATGGAAGAAATGCCATTCTGCCAGTTGACAGTCATTCTCTAAATGGATACTGTGTTTTAACAGAACTGCAGGCAATCGTGAAACTAATGTAGGCGTAAGCAATGGGAGAAACCGTATTTTATAGTGATGGCCCAAAGCCATCAGAAGAAAGATTGCACTTATCCTTCAGGACTGGTCACTCCCTGGCTAGGGGTCTGTCAATGATGCAGAACCTAACCAGAACTTTGGGCTTACAACTTGGAAGAATTCACTTGGACGCAAAAACATCATGAACTCTTGAGTGCTTGATATGCTGACTGCAGTGAAACCAGCAACAAAAGTAGCTCAGGTTTTACAAATAATTTTGTGTTACTTCAAGGCTCATTTCTAAGACTTCCTGGAATAACTGCAGAAGTTCCTGTCAGGTGTTTGAAAAAAGCCCTTTCCCACCCCAAATGCATTCATGGTTCCTCAAAGTCCTATCCAAAAGCTCAACCGTCATCTCCTTACTGAAACTCTTGGGTATCTTTGAAATTCCATGAAATGCCACGTTAAGAAGTTACCTGGATCTGGGGGTCACAGCATTATTTGTCAGGTAAAATGACACAACTTCACCTGTAGTGCCTCCAAATTGCTGTGCAATATTCTAGGCCAAATTCTCAGATTATTAAAAATAGCAGATTTTGGAAGAAAATGAGGTTTGTTAATCTATTCTAGTTTAAATCTGGTCCCTGGAGGAAGAGCTATTTTCTTGGTTCACAAGGAAAGGAGACCATAATACATCAGCCCATGAAAAGGAATTACACCAGTGCTGACACAGGAGTAGGTTCTGAATTCATTAAGCAAGCAGTAGAAAAAGAAAAAGGATGACAGAATAATTAGACCACTTCCTCTCAGCACACCTTAAGTATTCTTGTCTTTGTCATGTATTATGTACAGCCCATGTGTTCTGTGCTTATCTTCAGGAAATTCAAACATACATATTCTGTGCAGTCATCAAAATTCACTGAAAAGATCAATGAAGCACAATTAGCTAGGATAATTGAAAAATGGTTCATTGGGATTGATAAAAAATACATAAGGGAAGCAGCTTAGCTCTTGAAATGCTTGGCCATACTGATTATCATCATTTTGACCGGTGGTACATATATTTTGATTTCACTGAAACATGAAGTCTTTTCTTGCATTAAGTTTTGTCCTACCAGAAGAAGAGAAACTTGACCATTTGTCTGTAATTTTTAAATGTTTAACATCTTGGAAGTCTTACTGATGTTGGCACTATACACAGATTGACTGTGCAGGGCCTGCACAAGACCTCCACTGTGATCACAATGTGAGGATGATTGTCTATGTGTTAGCTGCTGTATTGACTATTGCCATGTATTAACTATTATATGGGAACCTGCAGTGTCTGAGTACCAAAATATAAAAAACATATAAAGGAGAAAATATCCTCTAACCAATCAGTATTTTTCATACCAGAGAGATAGAGGCATAAAGCCAAGAACAGACTGGATTCCTTTTCTGCTACTCTAAAGGGTAAAATCAGAGTCATATAAAATGATCTGTTGTTTCCAAATGCCTATTATCTAGGTTATTTTCAGGTCCCCTTTTTATTTCTGTCTAACCCCACTGTTTCTGTCTCTTAGAACCACAGAGAACTCTGTAATACCCAGACACATTAAGAACTCTGTAATACCCAGACACAAGAAAAGCAAGGTAATCATAATCGAAGGATGTCTAAAAACTTGCTGTCTCTCTTTATTTTTATTTTTTCTTGCTTACTAGGTAACCTAATATCAAAAATGTTTTCTTGCTATTAGAAATGTAGATGGTGTATCTCAGTATTTACTAACTCTATCCCCCTGGGATGCACGTTGGCAGAATGGTGAAGCATTGTATTTAAAAAGCTACAATTTCATTCATTTACTTTGAATCTTCCTGCTCTGGTACATCCATTTTCTCTACAATAATAATGAAGGTGCTTTCAACTGTTCCTGTTGAAAATTGAACAGAACAGGTGTCCATTTATTTTATAAGCTCTTCCAGTGCAGCTGTTAGCACAGTCTGTAATCTGTCACTAGATTTGCATTTATCTCCTTGTTTTTTCTTTTCCTTAAGATAAATGTATCTTACACTACCAATGCTGTCAGACCATGCTAATGCCAAAGTCTGAACTTGATTGTGAGAGCTGCACAGCCTAATGCTCTTCTTGATGCAAGTCACCGTTAGTAACTACTTGTTTGGATAGGTCCCATTTGCATTTACATGCCCTTTTCATGTGCTTCTTACAGAGCTGCAAAATATTCAAGCCATCCAGGTATTGGTTTCAGGATCTAGAGTGATTTTTCTGACAAAATTTATTCAGAAAAATAATTTTTTAAGTCTCTTAGGCTTTGGACTAAAGTCTAAGATATCAGTGGTACTTCAATGCACGCCTGCCTGGATTGTTCATCCTTGGAATAATCTTTTACATTGCTCTGTATTCATAAGAAATGTATCTGAATTTTCTGTCAGATAGAATACTTACACTTCCATTTTCATGACCAAGTTGTGTTTCATATATCATTATAGTCAGAGCTACCTTGTTATTCGTATGCCTGTTGCCTTTCCTGTGTTTATCTACAACCTGTTGGTTCTCTGAACTCCATTTCTTTTGTGACTAGAGCTGTAGATGTGTTGACAAAGTCTGGGAGAGCCAACTGTTGAAAAAAATAAATAAATCCTGCAGCAAATCACGTTCATGCTGCTTTGGGAAGCTACAGTGTTTTTGGCTGGTGTGGTTAGTAGCTCTTCCACTTCCCCAGCCTGCTCAGGTTCAAATCCAGAAAACCTGGCTTCTTCTGGGGAAAGCCTGGCCTCTGACACTTCTAAGTCCCCCACTGTGTCCACACATGCTATGGCCAAATCTCTGCTCTGCCAGTGGAGTCATCTGAAATTCTCTTTTGTATTCCCCAATTCCATTCAGGAGATGTTGCTGCTTTACTGCTTGGCAAATTCTGTGTTGCCCCTTTGGGTAATGCCAGTTGATGCATATCTTGCATCCTCTTTTCATGTTTCCACTGCTTTTCTTTTTTCTTTTGAGTTTTCTGCTCGTGCTGCTTCTCCCTTCCATTCTCTTCATAGATTTATTTTAGCTTAGATCAAATTCTATGCACATCTTTTCTCGCTTGATTGATACTGGATCTAAAGGCTGACCAATAAAGGAAATAAACGAGTAATCTTTCTCATAATAAAAAATTAGGCACAAACCACAGAAAGAAAGGAAGCAAGGGCAACATGGGATTCCCAGGCAGCAGTCACATTCCCATGGAGAAAATGTGACACCAGCAAGAAACCAGAAGCAAAAAGCTCAGCCCCAAACCTCAGTTACATGCATGTCCCTAGGTGCCACTTGAACTCTGTCCTATCAGCAGCAGCATTCTGTGTCACTAATGTCTCCTCCAAGAGCCTCACGCTGTCATGTTGCATGGAGCTTGTATTTTTTTGTGTCAACATAGTAGACAGTCTGAAAACAGACAGTACTGAGAAGCAGCACTGAGGCGAAGCATGGTACTGTCATTCTGTGACTTGTGGGGCTGCTACAGATACCAAAGCTGTTGAGGCATGCCAGGGGAGATCCAGTAGCTGCTCTTATGTCCCTGATAAATCCTGGGAGTTATGGGAACACCAAGACACAAAACCATTACCTAGGGGTACGCTGGTGTTCATATTACCCTTTATATGCTTGCAAGAAAACAGATGAAGTTAACAAGTGGGAAAGTATGTAGACAGCAACTTCCACTACCCAGAAATAATGCTTGAAAACAGCATCTGCACTAGAAATCTGTATAGGCATGCTCAGTTTCCGTCCCTTCCTGTTGTTTTTGGCCTGTTGGGTGCATTGATCTTGTTTGCCATGTTAATTTTTGGAATTGTTCATTCACTTTAGCAACCCAGAGAATACCCAAATCCGACAGCTTGTAGGCTGATGAGGCTGGGTGAATAAGCTTTTGCACCAGCAGAAGCTGATTTTGCCATCTTACCTGGATATGTTAAGAACGAGGGACAGGATGTGCAACCAGTGCTGGTGGGATCAGACCTACAGTTCTCTGCTGCACCAAATAGATCTTCAGTGAGTGTATACTGCACTTGCTCACCCTGAGCTCTGTTCAGCACAGAGACAATTTCCCAGAGCAAGAATCCTCTCTCAATAAATAAATAATAAAAAGAGGCATTACTTCTCCTCCAACGCTCTCTCTAGTAAATGAGGTTGATTGAGCACAGGGGGAAAGACCTGGTGCTCATTTAGAAGAAGCAGCCCAGCAGCATTTGCCTACAAACAGAACTGTACACAGCTCCTGCCCTGAAGGCTCAGCATGGCCATCATTCCATTCATTTCTCTCAGTGCCTGTTCCAGAAGTTTGTTCTAGTGAACTTGGATCAAATATCTTCATTTGGGGTTCTTTGCACTTGCTCACAATCCCTTATTGCTCGTATCCCATCCTGCTCTAAATTTGGCCTCCAACATAGCGGATGCCCATATGAGATGATCTAGGCTTTCTTGAGAAGTTACCTTCAGATACTGAAATACATTCTGAACAGAGGCATCTTGCTCAGGCATGGGCATCCCTCGCTTTCTAAGTATATGCCCTACTGTGTCCTTGCAACTATGGAAAAATTGTATCAAGAAGGAGATGAAAGAAAGTAGGATTTTGGAGTTTGTGTCGGTACCTGCAGCACAGGGAATGGCAACAGCGAAAGCAATTAAAAGTTGTCTAATATTTTAAGTCAAAACTAATGATGGAATCCCAGACCCCTGTGTGTCATTCTGCATTCACTGTACCTTGGGATTTGAAAATACATCTGTAAACTGACAAAACACTTGATAAATGATGCAAGAGGAAGTGGTCTCAGTTACTCCATTACTGTTTCTTATCTTAACCAGATCTGTCATGCAGCTCTCCACACATCACCTACCAAGCAGATATACTGACTTTGCACTTGTGGATATGATACAGAACAACTCAGGATGCTGTGTTTATTTACATGATATAATCTGTAATTGACAGATACTTTTCTGAAAGGTGCTTTGTACATGATACTTGCAGTAGAAGAAATTTGTCCTCCTTCTCCTGAGTAACAGCTAATAAAGTTTTCTCCAAGATTCTTAACATTACTGTACTACAAGGACATCTTCTACTGTATCATAAGGTCACTGTGAACTTGTCATCAGTCCCAGCCAAGGATTTATAGACTGGAAACTGAAATGTTTGCTTATCTACAGTAGGGAACAGAGGACGGTGTAGAGATAGCTGCGTGAATATATCCACCAGATTCCATGAAGCACCTTGAAGAGAACCTATCCAGGAGCACCAAAATGGGATATCTACATTAGCATGATGTTTCACTTGATCCAATAAACCTGCTTCCCAGAAGCAGTCTGTACAGTCTGTAACAGCGAAGGAGTTAAGCTCAGTCCCCTGGAAGAGCCTGGATGCTGCCTTGGCATTAGAACAAGGAATGTGACGGAATGTCACCTTGCCAACAAAAACCAGGTAACAGGGCAGTTACGAAGTCAGCCAAGGGCAAGACCTCTAACTGTCACAGCATCCTAGCCTTTGAACTGGGATAGCTGGTGTCAAGTTTTCTATATGGAAATCCTGCGAAGAGGTGGTTGTTGCCTTATGTTAGCCTAGTACCTGCCCCTCTCTTTTGACATCACTTTCCCATGGTACTTAGCTCACTTTACTTTCTCTTTTGCTCCTCTTCCTCAAACTCAATAAAACAAATTGTCTTGCCTAAATCTTTTATCAGATATGAGATCTATATATTGTATCACTTCTATAAAATGTAGCACATACCATGAGCCTGGAAATGAGAGGCTGAATCAGAGGTTCACATGCTGAATCATTAACCTAGCTCCAGTCAGTTAAAAGGATAGTATTGATGTCTAGCTAATGACTACCCTACAAGCTGTGATCTGCCTATGTAGGAGGCAGTAAGAAACTCCCCAGTCTAGGGTAGATATTCAGTCAAGTTTTATTTCCATGAAAGAAGATCCATCTATCTTTGAGCTGCAGAGAGCTATCGCTTATGTTACATTTTAAAGAAGTGTGATATCTTCAGGCTCACTTCCTGAGGGCCTCTAGCCAGCTCCACTGGTTACTATAAAGGGAATTACTGACAAATTCTCATCTTAATAAGCCTACAAACAAGATTTTCAGAAGATCTACTTGCAGATCTACAAACTTTGGTGTTTTTTTTTTTATTGTTGTTGTTTTGTTTTGTTTTGTTTCTCATATTAGGCAAGGAAAATGATGGGACTTCAATGAGAGTGAAACCTCTTGCCATTTTAGTATATGGTCCAGCATGCTGTTAAGTGTATGTGCCTACATTTAGCTTAGAGCCACTCCTTTTGTTACATATCAGTCACTTACTTCATTGTCACCACATACATACCCCCATTCTATTCCAGAACATTCCTGGACATAGATGCTTTAATATCACTGGGGGTCTCCCATGTTCAGCCAGGGTCTCTCTTTGCTAAAGACAGAGGAAATACAAGGCAATTTGCAAGAACTCAGCAATCTAGAGGGATCAGAAGATTCATTACAAACAACTATGGATGAGCTAGAGGAGAATCTGAAAGATATTCATCTTACGTTACAGGAAGCCCAGAATAACAATAACAGGAAGCAGAAGCAAGAAAAGATGGTAAGTGGAAAATACAGTTCTCCTAGATGTAAAACTACAATGCCTCATGGAAGATGTAGATCAGCCAGGAAACTGAGTCTATAAAGGAAAAGTGAAGAACAAGACATTTCAGTTACTTCTCAGAGTTAAAGAACCGTAGTAGCTCACATTTTCATAGATTATATCAAATTCATGAGATATGAGATCTTTGCATTTGATCAAAAGAGCTGTAGCATTTGATTCAGGTCACACAGGCCCTAATTAGATATTTTAAAATTTTTCTTTAAATTTTTGGATCAGACAATTTTTATGTGATAGGTATTTCATATTATGAAAGACAACATTCAAGATTTCTTTTTTAAGATTTCTTTTCCAAACTTTTCAAAAGGAGACGATCGATATAAGAGAAATGGTGAGTCACCATGCAAATGTGAGAATAATCACTTGAACAAATATTCAAGTAAACTTAGATGAACCTATTCCATTTGCATTTAACAGCTTGAATATGAATTTGTCATCCCTCTCTCCAATTTCTGTCAGGGAGACATCATAGACATGCCAACATTATCCTTCATCTCAGACAATACAAGTGAGAGCATGGATGCTAAGTGTCATACGGCACATTTGGATGTGAAGGGAAGAACCAGTGCTTTGCAGTCAGGAGAATCATCCACCAATGCAGAGGAGCTGGAAGAGCTCTGCTGCAAGCAGGTCACAGCTGCTGATATTGAGCTTGAGAAGATGAGGTGGGATTTTGTGCTGGCTAAACTGAAGTATGAACATGAGGACAATGAAAAGCAAAGGCTTCATGAGGAGAGAATGGAGCAGATTCATCAACAGGCAGTGAAAAGATCAGTAAGTAGGAAAAGGATAAAGGGTTGAACACAATAGAGATTGAAACATTCACATTCTGTGCTAAGCAATTTGTAAGGTTTTATTCTTTTGTGCATTGTGTAGTACTGTGACTTAAAGCTAGACTTGAGTAGATGATCTGTAGAGCTTGTACATGTACTTAGGGAGCATGGAGTTGTTTACTCCCTAGAAAGTGAACTTTAGTAAAGTTCACTGCTATAAAATAAAGTAAAGAACAGTTTATTTGCTAATTTGCAAATTAAGCTCATGAGGTAAGGATTCTTTTTTTTTTTTTTTTAACTTTTTTTTCTTCTTCCTCCAAGTGACAGAGGACTTGATCTGAACTCCACGTTGAACAGGGTTTCCTGCTTCTACAGTAGGATCAATTTCCTGGGTTACAGTTAGATTATTCAGTTATGCATACGTAATATCTGTATGCAAAGAATATATTTTTATATTTATATACTCATATGACATATATAATTATGTAAGGATGTATTTATATGCAAAATCATATGCATATGCAAATGCATAAATAAATGAGTGGGTGGAAGAATCTAATCAAATTATACAAATTTTTCAGACAATCAGTTTTGCAAGCCTTTTTTTTACAGGAATATTTGAAGTTTTCATATATTCAAGTTAATCTGTTGCTAACGGCAGTTCAGACCAAAAGAGAACACTATTTGTCAATAACTGCAATTTGGGACAGCTACAAATCTTTGTCTGGGCTTTTCCAGATCACATTTGCTCTCTGTTAAGCTCACTCTCCTCTGATTTGGAGCCATTTGTTATTGGACTGATTTACAGAATAAACAGTACCTAACTGAAATCATCAACGGTTTAGAGGTACTTGCACATTTCTCTTCTCTTGCACGTATTTGTAACATTAGTGTTGTTGTACATAGAAACAGCTCAGGTCATGTACAAGAATGGCACCCTGCAGAACTCCATAAAAGCCCTAAATTTTTCCACATAAGTATGTATATTTTTTGATATAGTAATCCATAGTCCTAGATAGGATCTCACTTAAACATAGCTGAAGAAACTGCAGTGACAATTAAGAGAAATACATATGAGGGTCAGGTCATGTTAAATGACATGCATCTGGACTAAACAAAATAACTAATGAATTATTTTATTAAGACCTGAAAGTTTGCCTATGAGTACATGTAAAGTAAAAAAGCACAGGCTACAGTTTGTGCCACAGATGTTGAGATGGATACACAAAAGTCTTACCATGGGTGTGCACTTAGCTCACATGAACTACTCTGCATATTTGCAGACTTTTTCTTGCAGTAAATACAAGATCATTAACCTTTATTTCAAAGAGAGAAAACCTAGTTTGTGTTACGGTTATGGGTGGGAATGCGACACCTATTATTTAACAGAATAGCTGATTTGGTCTGAGTTCCCATGCCTAATCTCACAGTCACTTTTTAGGAACTAATTGTGCCAGAGGGCCTGGTCTGCTCAGGGAAGCACATGGACTGGGTGTAAGTGAAATAGAGTCATGTAACATAATGTACATCTTCTCCTTTTTCCACAGTTTAGCCAAGGACTGCAAGATCTACTCCGGCCCCCAAACCAGTATGCCTTGTTCCTGTACTGCTTCATCTTTATTCATATTATTTATACAGTAAAGGATCTGGCCTTCTACTTTTTCCAAAACCATTACCTGTTCTGTTTTGCTATTGTGTTCTTTTTCATTCTCAAAAAGATTTTCCAGGACTACAAAAATAAGAAAAAATGCTTTTAAAAAAGGCAGTGTTCATTTTTCTGCTCCTGATTTTGCTGCTTTTTATTATCCTTTCTTCACTACGCCAATCATACGTGCAGGATTTCAGCTAAGATTATATGCACAGAACGTAATAACACAAAACTGATTTTCTGAAGAAAATTGGGACTGAATGACATCATTTGACTTCATACTGTCTCACCAACATGTTTAGCATCATTCAGGGGCATTCATCTATACAAATAAACTGATAGGCAATGAGAAATCTTTTCCGAATGTGTTTTATTTTTTCTCACTTCCTTGAATTAACACAGCGACTTGGTTTTACCTATAATTATTTTTCATGGAGAGGTTTCAGAGCTAGATTCATTAGCACAAAGGATTCATTAGCTCAGGGGAATTTAATACTGTTAAGTGTTCATTGCCATGTGCTGGGCAGACACCTTGCTTTGGATGGAGGCACCCTGCCTCTGGGATAGAAGCATTCCCCTCTATGCTGTGGCATCATTGGTAGTTACACACAGCTTCAGTCAGCAACACAGCAGATGCGCTGGCAAACACATACGTTCTTTGTTATTGAGCTGTCACCATTTCTGAAGTTCCCACACCGGTAAGGAAAGATACCTAATACAGTCCCATTAAAAAGGCATTTTGTCTAGTGAGATGAGACCTTTTTTAATGCTATTTTAATTATGCAGTAGAAGATACTCCCAACTGAGAAAAAGTGAAGAGTTGTCTACCATAAAGTAGTATGTCAGGCTAGAGTAACTGCAATCTCGTGAACTTTCCAGTGGCATTACAGTCAGAACAAAGTTCACCCATACATCCTCGTGCACGTATGACTGTTTCATTTAAATAATTCTTGTCTAAGTCTCCCTTCTCTTTGCATTGCATTCTTAACAGGAAAACAACCTCAAAAGTATTTGATAATCAGGCTGGATATCCAAAACCACATTCAGGTCAGGGTTTACAATGATGAAAAGAGCGTAGTCTAACCTTACTCAGGACTGTATCCATGATAAGTGTGACCTCAGTCAACGTGGTATTCATTGGGTATGGCAGTGGCAATGTGTTCTCAAAACTAATGCTGTGTACAAGGCTGTCTGAACCAAGGCAGTAAAGAAGAGAGTATTTCAGATCCAGATTTATTGACTTGGTAGCTTCCTGACAGGGCAGAATGAGCGTAGAGCACAGGGTCTTGCATTTCCACAGCCTCTGCATTTCTGAAGCAGTGGGAGGTTACAAGGAGGGTCCGCTTTACAGATATGGAAAAATCTGCAGAAGATTGAAATGAACTATGACATGATCTTCTGAAAAGGCAATGTGACCAGTAAAGAGAGGTTGCTTGCTATGGCTCTGATCTGTATATATAGATTTAGATAAGTAGAAAAATCAAAAATAAGCAAATAAGAGCTCGATCAAGCAACATCTCCTCTACTTCCAGCAGAAGGTGTCATTAGCTCTCTCTAACATCCCAGGGCCCCTCATCTGCTTTAGGATTTCTGTGGAAGGCAGTGATTAGACTTCATTTTGCAAATGACCTGAGAGGGAGACCTGGAAATAAGTTGCTTTCAAAGCTGTGTTTTTCTTCCAGAAATCTTAAGAACGTCACCCAGACAGGTGAGAGAAGCCTCTCCTTTGTTTTCAGCTGAATCTGGAAATGCTTCCTGCAGTTAACCTGTATATAAATACAGTTTGAAATAGGACGAGACTTGGAATACCTCTCTGCATTGTTGGAGACTCGGGTTTTAAATGACAGGAGAGGTGATATCAATCAGCATTTAGCATTGTTAATTCAAAATACAGCTGGAATTAGTCACAAATGTGAGTCCACTGGAAGTTCCAGAACACAGAGTCTACACAGAAGTAAGTATTTTTAATATGCATTGGATGCTAAATTTTGGGAGATGCTAACTTTGATGCTGACTAGTTTGGTGAGGGGTAGAAGGAATAGTCTTTTGCATTTCATAGGAGGTAACACTGAATAGTTTTGAGAGAGCTGCTGTGCCATGCATGCGTACTCCAAATGCATGCATATCCTAAAATCATAAAATCAAGGGAAAAAATGGATTAGTCTTTTTGCTGATATGTGGTTGTTGTGGGTACCCATTCTGTACTTCTAAACTTATTTTCACATGGACGAGAGCTAGATTATTTATTTATTTATTTATCCAGTGGCAGTTTCTGTTTAGCTGCTCAGCTTCTGGGAGTTTCAGCTCAATAAAACTTGAAATGCTGTGAATCCACTGGCAAAGTCACAGGAACTACCCTTGCAGCTAAGAACCAGAACCAAATCCAATTTCCTCTGTGGCTGCCTCAGGTCTTTCTGAGCTCTGATCAGCAATTAATTGCTCTTTGCTGGGGTGACAACTACAGCCTTTGGGGTGCCCGCTATGCCCCATGCTCTTGTTTTACAACAGTAGACACTCATCACAAAGTGGATGGTTTTATGTGAAACCACAGGAAACTTGGTGGTTTCAGCTATTTTAAGCCAAAAGGTAGGCAGTATTTTACAGCTGGTTTGATTTCAGGAGACCCACAGAAAGCAAAAAGAGCTTTTTAGCCCTCTGAGTTGCAGCATAAAGCTAGTCTAAAGTTTCTGGTACCACTCTGAAGAGCCCCAAATTAATTATTAGAAATAGTAGTGTGGTAATTTTATTTATTTATTTATTTTTTCCAGCTATTGTGATTACAAGTACCTGAGCTGGGCATTACTGAACTTGACAAAACAGAACATTTGCTAATTTGTCTACTAGTAAGACTACATTTCACAGCAGTTAATTGCCATATTCTCCTGTAACGTGGTTTGCTGCACCAAATCAAAGGGCAAACCTGGAAGAGAAAGGAAAGCATCAACCTGCTAGGTAAGCAAAAGGTGTTTCAGATGTTAAATCATCTAGGGACCCTCTAGCCATTTTTTTTTTCCTAAAAATCAAAGCTGAGTTTTTTTAGAAGCCCACAAGGTCAGCTTTGCTGAAAAAAAAAAAAAATGCACAGGCTCTTTTCAGTTAATTTGTGACTTCTGACCCCAGACGTATTTTGAGCCTAAGATGAGCTCCTACCTGTACACAGGTTTAACCAACCTGATCCAAACCTCCCTCTGCTTTTTTTTTCATTGCAGTGGAAAGCTGAGGAGACAGAAAGAGGAGACCTGCAGCAGAAAGGAATACCGTGCCTGAAGACCACCCCCTGTTTACAGTGCCAACCCTGCAAAGTTCAGCAGGTCAGGCGAACCCCAGCGGAAAGAGGGTAAGCACATCGGTAACACTGCTTGCTTTCATTGTCTCAGCTGCGCGACATTAAAACCACATTACAGTGAGCATTACCAGCGAAATTCAGCTGAGAGACTGCAAGAGCCCTGCACTTGCTCACGTCGCTGTAGCAGGCAGGGAAGTCACAAAGCCCTGCTCTCCACCCGCCTCCGTCTCAGCAGCTCCGTGCGGGGCAGAGGGTGCTGGATGTCCCGGGACAGGCACGGGACAAGCCCAGCAGCAGCGCAGCAGCCCGGCACGGCACCGAGAACATCGCCCGGCCCCCTGGAGCAAGGCAAGGTAGGGGCAGGCTGCTCGTAGGGGGAGGCTGCTCGAGAGCAATGGGAGTGACAGCCTAAGGGGAGTTACCGGGCCGGGGATGCCCGGGAGCGTGGGACACAAAAACCTCAGAGAGCTTCGTTAAGACGCACAGATGAGTGGCATGAGGGGAGGAGATGCTGTGGGTGGTTTTCATGCTCTTAGCACCGTGAAGTTAATTTCGCCTATTTCCAGCTATGCAGTCCCAGAATAGGTGTTGCCAAGGTAAGAAACCTGTAATAATTTAGGGAAAACTATTTCCACATCGTTGGTATGAGGAGGGGCAGCAGAAAAAGGAATGATTCTTACTGAGGTGCAGCAATGCTCTGGCAGCACCTGTGTGCTCAGGTGCTCCCTGCCTCTCCGAGCCAGGCAGGCACGGAGCAGGAAGGCGGTGCGGTAAGGCCAGGTGTGTGGGGGGGACTCCTGCGCACCTGATTGCAGTTAGTAAATTGTCTGTGGTAAAGAGTTAGGTGCAGTTCTGCTCCTGGTGTAACAGGTTGCTGCTGTCCTGGAATGGGTGCTTTTTCTCCAAGTCTTTTGGGACTGGTTTAAAGGACACTTGCTAGCAGTGATGAGCAGCCAGCTTCCAGGTATGCTGTATGTACTTTAGGTCTGTGGGGAGAAGAAACTTTCAGGTCTTCTGATATTTGTTTAATGCTAATTGTGCTGGAGAAAAATGTTTTAGGTCCTGCCTGCTGCTTAAACTGCTGTATAAACTGCTCTGTAGGTTGTATGGGATGAGATGGGCTTCTTGTTGCATTACAATTATGGGAATGATTCCCCTAAGTATAAAGCTAGGGGGTTAAAAGGGTTTGTGTGTGCAAGTGGCTTGCCCTTCCCCTCAAGGGTGGGAGGTGAGGCCTGTGTGGGTAAGTGCTTGCACCTGGGATGCCACCAGCCACAGCCAGGTGTGGGCTCTGGCTCCTCAGGGCAGCCTCACACCTGGAGTCTCAGGACTTGAACATCATTTGTTGTGTTTTAAAACACCCATTTGACCTAAACTACAAAGACATATGTGAATTACCTTTTTGTCAGTGCTTTGGTTGTGTAAGGGTTATCTTTGATGTGTGTTACATGTTTAAAAGCAAGGCACTCGACCTCTCTGGAGATGCAGTGTTGGTACAAGCAATAGTGTTCCTGGCATTTCCTTAAAAATCAATGTTTGTAATGCTGTGGTTAGGTTAATGAACTCTGTGCTTTGGGCACTCCTTTCTTCTTGTTCGGAGCTTGGGAACTGTAGTTGCTTAGCACTTCATGGACTCATCCCCTCTTAATCTACTAGAAACACCCAGCTTTGGGTGGGTGTTATTGAAATGGTCCTTTGGCTTCAAAGCTGTAGTCCCCTGAGATTTGTACTTGCTTTGTTGTTGTGAACAGAAATTAAAGAGTGCTTCCTTCCAAGGACCTTACCACTGCTATAGCCTGGTCCAACTTTCACTGAAACCAGTGGAAATCATGCTGTTAACCTCAGTGGTAGCTGGGTTAGCTGTTCTGGCTTTCAAAAAGTACTTCAAGTATTACCACTGTAGAGTCTGATGGGATAGTATGGCTTTAAAAATTCCTGTTACAGCCACAAAACTTGCCAGATATTCACACTGGGTAGCAACTTTAATCAAAGTCGTTCACTGTTTCCCATGGTGTTCTTCTGTGGGCAGCAGAACCTGGTAGGGTATTTTCTTGTTTTCTTTTGGGGTGGAGCTTTCTTTTTTCAGTGCTCCAGCAAGTAAAGCAAGGAAAGAAGTCCTTGTTTGCTTTCTCTTGCAGCCTTGATATTAAAGTTAACGACTTTTCAGTTAAGACATCTTTCCTCCTGCATTTTTATGTTCTACCCCAGAAGTTTCACTGCTGTTTTTTTCTCAAATTTTATCTTAATTTTGTGTTACAGAAGTGTCTGAAACTCCTGGTATCTGTGTGGATTAGCCTTACTGGGGGGAGGAAGGGGAAGTGGCCTCTTTTACCAGCTTAGTTCCCCCTTTAATGAAGTTGCTCACCAGGATAAACAAAAATAGTTTAATGTGGATGCTTGGGACAGAGAGAGGAAAGAAAAGAGGTGCATCTGTGTGATGCTGAGGGTGATTGTGGTTGCAGGAGTGGAATTCACCAGACTCCAGTTCTACTGAGTGGGGTGAACACACCTGTGGGCTTTGCCACCTAGAAGGCAACAGCAGATAAGTCTCCTGGGAGCCAAGTGTTGTTGTGCCTAGTTGAGTTGGGCTAAAGGGCCTGGCAGGGTACTTGTGTATGAATCAGGATCCTGATACTTAAATGATGTAATGTAGTACTGTGCTCACTGCTCTATCACTAGTTTCTTAAGTGTTTGTCTAGTGCTCCTGAAGGACAGCCTGTGCCTCTCCTTGGAGTGCTGCTGTTTGCTGCCCCTGGTCCCCACAGCTCTGGATGCTGTTTCAAGCACTTCAGCTGGTGGCTCTGCCCTCAGCATTGGTGTAAATAGAGAGAAATACCTTACAGAAATTGGGTTACTTCCAACCAGCTTACCTTATAGTGGTTACCCTCAACACCCATAAACGTGGGATCTCTCTAGGGCTTGGGAACCACCATCATCAATCTGATTTTTGCAGACCCAGGAGTTGGACTCAGTGATCTTTGTGGGTCCCTTCCAACTTGGGGTATTCTATGGTTCAATTAGCTGGTGCATCGGCTGGAAGTACGAGTATCCAAATGATGACTCTAAAGCATGGAAAATCTGGGAGCAGTGGGAGTTGGTGGAAAGTTTTGGCATCTTTCTAGAAAGCAGTCTGCTCACTGGCAAGAAAAAAGCTACTGGACTGTGTTTTGGGGCTGACTTTTTCAGTCTGTCTTCAATAAGGATCTGAAGAAAGGTTAGGCAGACTGTTTTGGTATAGTTTTTTCTCTCCAATTACTTAAGTAGTAAAATATTTACTTAGAAGTGAAACCAGACTGCAGGGCTGGCATAGTTTAGCTGTATGATAGAGACTTTAAATAAATAAATAAAAAGGCTGGAAGAACCTTTGCAGGAAAATGCTTTATCTTCTATCAATAGTGTTCCCTACCCCCTCCCACCCGCATTGTTTTTGCTGTGCTGGTATTTGGTCTTGCGGAATCTGTGTGATTGCCTCTCACTCTGATCTAACTGCTGGTGAACTCTGAAGCAAGAGAAAGTGCAGTTGACTGCTGTAGAATTAATTAGTATTTGAAGATGTGCACGTGCTTAACTATAGGCTTTTTCTTTTTTCTTGGGCTGAGATCCATGTGCAGTAGAAATGAAACATTTCCCTCCCTTTTGAAGCTTGCAGGAGGTTAACTGGTAAGTGTTGGCCTAGACAATTATTTTTTTGATGGACAGTGCTATTTAAACACCAAGCTTCTTAGATACATACAATAAAACGGGGGCAGGAAACAGGTGTAACAATAAATCCTTGTCTGTGAACCATCGCTAGTCGAAGACTGCCCTCTCTAGGAGATTGTCAGCTGCTGCACTGTGCTCACATAAGTTTCTCACAGTAGTCTTCCTTGCAAACCTCTGCTTTGTAACTGACCCTTGCTTTTACATCGTTTTTTAAAAGGTTGGTCCTCTTTTTAGAGGAAACTCTAGAAAGTTTCAAAATAATGCTAAACGCTTTTTGCCACCTTCACCCCAGGTGACTTTCTTTTCTTACACACACTCACACATCCCGATTTGGAAACAAGGGATGCTGATGGGACGTTAAAGAGACAAAATCTTTCAGAAAAACTGCTTAAATGTAGTGAGCACAGAGTTCCAAGGAGCCGAAGGGATGTAGATGACCAAACCTCACTGAATTTTTGAAAGGATTTTAATATTTAACTACCTTAATGTCATAAATTTTACCTTGTTTTAGTATGTAGCATTGTATATGCCTTCACTGATCAAATACAATTTGAAGTCATGTTCTAATTAAAGGTTTCAAGTAACATCATCTTAGTAATCTGACGGGGGAACAAGAAGATATTTGGGCATAAAGTTGTCTTTGGCTAAAATAATGCTGAAATGCTTAAGTTTAACTGGACTGGCAGGTTAGGCTGGTTGACCTGTTTATCTACCCTAGTTCTGGTGCCTGGGACAGAAAATGTTTATTTTATTCATCTGTCAATGGAAGTGTTTTTGGTTTGTGTTTTTTTGTTTGTTTTAACAAAACAAAGTCCTGGTGATCTAAGGTGACACAAATTTGTTGCGGCTGATTTGCAAAGCATTCTCCTAGCTTGCTGTTTTAGCCTGCCTTGATAGATTCCTGTGAATATCCTGATTTTTGCCCCATTCTGTAGGATACCCCAAGGTCAGAGGAGAAACTCTTGCACACGTTCGTATTCCTGGGCAAGGCAAATAGGCAAATATACCCTTGGCAGTAAGAGTGAACCAACAGATAGAGGATATTAAGGCTTGCAGAAGGGAGGCAATTCAGAGCAGTGCTGTAAACAGCTCAATAAGATTGTGGCATGGCAATTTAACTTCTTTTCAGAGACGTTTTCTCAGAGTGAGCCTACCTACCTTCAGATTGAGAATTGTGAGGGGCTAAATTACTTTCTGGCTTGTCTAGGATAATGTTATTATTAACTTCTTAATAGAATAGTGGGAACTTGGGATCAGCTCAGTTTGATTTTGCTTTGGTGTCTGGAATGGATGAGGATTTTAAAAAAGCCTTTGAGCATCATGTATTCCTAACAGTGTTCTTCAGCTCACCAAATGGGTATCTGTTGTCAGCTCTGCTTCAGTAATTCCAAAGGGAAAAATGCTTCTCCCCCCTCCCACCCAGGAGAACAAGGAAACAAATTAAGTCCTGTTGGCTCACCAACGCTGTAGTATCTTTCAAAGAGTATTGTGAATTTCTATCTCTGACAAGAGTGAGGGGTGAAATGTTATCTTCCGTGTTCTTGTAGTATGAACAATCTCCCCTTCTTTCAATCAACACTAGAAAACACCCAACTTCTGTTCTCTTTGGGCACACTGATGTTTGAGAATGCCTTCCTGTGGTGGCAGGAGCATAGAGCATATTCTTTCATAAGCCTGCAGGGGGTGGAAAATTATTATGACCTCAATCATTAATTCAGAGGTACCGAGTCTGTAGCTGCTCTAATAACAAGAGTTTTAGGAGTATCCTTCACTGAGACACTTTAGACTTTAAGCTCAACCAGACTGAATCTTTTAAGATCAGTTCTTCTCCTGGTGCTTTTCGAGCATCAGAATTATAACAAGTGCCATTCCAATAGGATCCAAACTAGAATTGCTGCTGCAAGATTTGGCTTTGATTTGGAATTTCTATGTAGGCTTCCACTTCTAAAATACTGTGGTAGTTAGTAGCTAACAAGCCACTAGTGCTGTGGTTTCTAACCACTGAGGTCTTGGCACGCCTCAGATGAATACCAGGCAAGGCTTATTCTCTTTCTTGCTGGGGAGAAAAAGCAGAAGCACGGGAAGATCAGGGTGACTTTTGTGTCTGCTCCACTGAGATGTTGGGTCTGATGTGGCTGTGTCAATGTCCTTCTTTCTCCAGTTCTCTCTGTATCCAGAAATGCTTCTACTGCTTCTTTTCTTATAAATTAAGAAGGAACGAGGAGGTGTGATCCCTACAAGCAACGTTTCTTGTACTGTCTAAATAGTTTTTTATTCTGGCCTTTTCAGCACTGAGCCTCTTGTGTGACTTTTATTGTCCCCTCAGCCTTGATATCATTTTTTCCATTCGCAGTCCCAGTAATTCTCTTCAGGATTTTTAACATGTCAGTCTCCACTGTTCCTCTACGTCAAGATCAAGTTTTGCATACGTGCAGGTGGGGACAAGGAGAAAGAGGAAGAGGACAAGAAGGTAGCAGCTTAGTAGGTGAGAGCTGCTCAGTGAAGACTTGCTGGGATAAGTTGCTCTTTACATGGATTGAATCACAGTTGTGTTTTTTTTTCCATATTCCCTTTTGTAGTATAAAGGCAAAATGTAGGGACTTTTGAACTTAGAATCATAGAATTATCTAGGTTGGAAGAGACTCTTAAGATCATCAAGTCCAACCATCAACCGAACGCTGCCAAGTCTACCACTAAATGATGTCCCTAAGAACCATGTCCGTGTGTCTCAAATACCTCGAGGGACAGGGTTCTCACCACTTCCCTGTGCAGCCTGTTTCGATGTCTAACCACCCTTTCCATGAATAAATTCTTCATAATATCTTATCTAAGCCTCCACGGGAGCAACTTGAGGCTGTTTGACCTTCTGCAGGGCAATATCATCACAGTCTCCCTTTATGGTGTTAGAAGAGAGCATCTTACAGGCTTGTACAGTGGTTTAGTCAGCCAGCGATGGGCAGGTTCATGTGAAATGTACACCTTGGTGTCATTAACCAAGGCGACTGTACAGGAGGTGTCTGTTATTCTCTGAAACTACAGAGTTCCTGGTCTGAGAAAGTAAATGAGAGAGAACCAATGATGTTTTTGAAGACTGTGTTTCTTATAGAAACAAAAAACAAAAAAGGTGGGTCAGGAGGGGGATGTCACAGCAGGGTGCAGCTACAGATTGCATTGTGAGATAGTGTTCACCAGTCAAAGCAGACAGCAGACATGCAACTGTAAGGTCTTGGAACTACTGACTGGCATCTGTTTTCCTGTGCAGTCTCTTGTGCTGAATAATATGGTTGAGCACTGGCTGTAGTCTGTCCCTCCCTAAAGGTATTAAGGCTGTCTTTCTTTTCCCTACCTGTTGTCATGACTCCTGTAAGAACCTAATAAACCTGAAGCCTCTGCCAAAATGAGATTGATCTGTTGATGGATTGAAAAGGGAGAAGAAAAACAAAGCCCCTCCTGGTAAGAGGAGTAAGGAGGACAGCAGAAATGACCTACTCTGCTCTTTCTACTTGAACAGATATAAGGTTTTTACAAAAGCTCAGTTTTCTTCATTACTCAAACTTTTTTTGAATCTGATGACCTACTTTGATATCAGACTGAAAGTGATACGTCCAAGAATCTGAAGCCAGAATCTGTTTTTTTTAATTATATTTTGTAGATCATATAAAAACATCCATACAAAGCACTTCCAAAGAGTGAAGAGTGTATAGTTGTCTCCCTTATTGTAGCCTATCCCTGCATGTTGGCAAGGCAAATTGCCGAAAGAGTAGTGCTGACAATGATATTCAAGTCCTATTGATTTGTGATCTATTTCCCTCCTTGCTTACCTACAACAATGACCCCAGTTTCTTCCTTTTTTGTGTGTCTGAGCTCAGTGTTGGGTCTGGGATAAGAAAGTATATTTGCAGTGATTTAGTGGAAAACTACATCGATACTGCTTGACTGGCTGCTACAGACTAAGATATGTAATACGTTCCTCCTCCACTTTCCCTTAATGAGGCATGAATTTGAATGTAGCTCATCTTCTCATATTCTATTTCTCAGAAAGAAAGCTGGAATTTTATCTGAGATATTTCCCCTGTGCCCAGTTTGATTGAAAGTGGCTAACATTCAAAAACTGTAGCAGCAGCTGAGATGAACAGACTGTAAAAATGCTTCTTTTTAAGAGCTGCAGAAAAAGAAACTAATGGTGTTCAGGGATCCTCTTGGAAATGTTCTTTTTTCCTCTGCTGGAAGTTAGCTGAGAAATTAAAACTATTTGATTCTGCTGACATTCAGGCAAATAAGGAACCAAGCCTGGAACCAAGCATCCTCTTTTCTGCTCGGTCTCTCAAGCTGTTCCCCAAAAGGTGGCAGTCTCTGCTAGCAGGAATGTGTCATGCTCGGACAGATGGATGCTTTTCCTTAAGGTTCATTCAGTTCTGTGTTCTGCACTGGCTGGGTGTTGTGTTTTGTTTTTTTTTTTCTTTCTCTCCTCCCTTCCTCCCCCATAACCTTTATCTTTCAAATGAGACCAGCAGCCTGTATATTTGACAAATATTTGTCTAGCATTGTAAATGCACACAGACTTAAAAATGACCTTTGAGTTACACCAGAGCAGATTCCCACATAAAAAGGAATTAGTTTGAGTTACTTTTTTTTTTTTTTTTTTTTTTTCTAAGCTGTATAAACAGAAATTATTAGAATGCATGCTATGAATGCTTCATCTCTGCATCTGTGGCTGAACTTCTACAGCTCTTTAAAATGTCGTCACAACTACAACTGTTCCCTGAAGTCTGTGCCAGTGGCCTGGACCTGTACTCTCCAGGTATATGCAAAGTTCTGGACCTTTCTGGTGTTCTCTCAGTTTGGGGTTGGATCTGAAAGACTTGAAGCTGTCCCTGAGCCATAACACAGACCTCTGGAAGCTGGTGCTCCTTGCTTACCAGCGCTGTTCTGATGGAGCTCTATTCTATATCTCTGCCTGTGGAGCAGCTGAGCTGAGGCAAAGTTATTCCTGAGCTACTGTTGGGTCTGACAGCAGCTACGAGCCTGTGGATGCTGCTGCAAGATCCAGCCAGTGGTCATCACGGGATGAGGGGAATGCAGTTCATACCCTGACATTTCCATCCCCCTGCCCCCATCACATCCTTATACACATGATTTCCTCATCTACTTCTGTAGTCTCCCTGGAGAGCTCACAATGAATCTAAGGAAAGGAGTGGAAAATGCCTGCCGAAGCAGCTAATTCTGTCCTTCCATTTGGGGACGAGAAGCCCATGTTTACCTCTTGGGACGTTCTCAAAGACATGCACTGGTTGTTGCTTAAAAACAAATGAAAAACAGACTTTCCAGAGTGTATTTTTTTCCTCTTAGGAGACTGGTGATTGTGTTTGAGACCCTTTTTGAGATAGGGCTAAATTAACAAGGGTATTCTAGAAACAAATTAACTGGGCTGCTTTTACTGTGCAGACACTCTAATGTATCTTTGTCTTTGCAGAATGGCAATTCCCATATCAGTCAGACTGGACTAAAAAAATCTTCATATGAATAATAATTCAGACTAGCATTTCTGTAAACTTCATTTAGCTAAACAGAAGCATTTGTGTCAGTGTTTCTACTCCAGGAATGTCTCTCTTATTTTTTTCCTCTGCCTTTCAAGTATTCATTGGTTAAGAAATCTGACTTGCCTTCTCTTAAACATTAGATGACTTAGAAGGAGAATTTAGTTTGTTTCTCTGTTTTTTAAAGAATGATGAACCCTGCAGAATTGTGAGTGCAAAATCCAGTACTCTCCTCACTACTGATTTTCTTGAGGATTCTTTGGTTCCACTGTTGACAATTGCATTGAGGCTTCAAATGATGGGATAAATAGTCAAAAGCCAACAGCACAGAAGATGGCTAAGGTCTGTTTCTCGTCAGAGAAGGCAGATGAGAGCTAGAGAAGGTTCAGAGCAGTAGTGATTGTCAAAGGTTCTGACCAGCTTCTTTGTAACAGCAGATAGATATTGGACTTTTTTTTTTTTTCCTTGGCCACTGAGAAAGGATGGATGAAAGTCTTATGCTACAGGCCATGAGAAGATGAGTAGGACCTCATTGCTTGCTGCTGCTTACCATATGAAATTCAGATGGAGTTTAAAAAAAAAATAATAGGGAGACCTGGGGTTTAAGTAAGGGTGATGATTTGTAGCAGTATCTAAGATGCTAAGCAGAGCCTAGAGGTAGTAGAACTTAACATGCATTTGAGTCCTGTGTTTGAGGAGTCTCAGAGCTGTGAACTGTGTTGACCCTGGAAGAGTGACCTTGTGAAGCACTACCCCATGCTTGTGCTAGTCTAAAGTTTTTCCCCAAACAGCTGGTATTTGCTGGGGTCAGAATCAGGCTACCTGGGCTGCAGAGACTAATGTGACTGAGAGAATGCCATCCAACATGGGTGTTGTGATGGCATTGTGATATTTTTTTGAATATCCAAATAACTAATTTTTACATGGTAAGAACAAGTTTAAAAGTAAAATTAGTGTGGTTTTAAGTGTTTTTTTTAAGTCACTTTATGACTAATTTTCCTCTGTTTAAAGAAATATTTTAAATGAGTAATAGGAAATTAGATGATCCGGATTATTTCACAATCAGCGTAGAAATTGCTTTCCTTTTTTGCTCTCTCCCTGTTCTTGGCTTAGCCTGTGTAATTCCTCATTAGGGGCCAGATTCTGGGAGATGAATGTCCCAACTCCCACAAAGTTTCCTAGAGGCATTTGGCAGGGGAAACAAAACCCAATTTTTCCTATATTAAAGAAGGTTTCTTTCTTTTTTTTTTTTTTTGTTGTTGTTCAGCTGGTCACTTTCTGGAGCATTTGCTTTGCTCATGTCTTGCTCAAACCAAAAAAGGAAAGAAAGAAATCAGACGCTCTCTTTTCTCAAAAATCAACCAAGAAAACCCCACCAGCTACACTGATTCCTCCTTTGTGGATGTGAGCGCAAGCCTGCGTTGGCCATTCACACGCTGCAGAGAGTTATTTAAATGCAGACAAGTTGCCACTGTTGTTAAAATCTATCATGACAGTGTTTCCATTAATATTTTAAAAACAGTCCTTTTCTTTCTTTCCTAGTATAGTTCTTGTTTTTATTTGTCTGTTGGCATTTGGGACTGAGTGAAACGTGGAAACCTACTTGGTTTGATGCTATCCAAGCTTTCCGGGGTGGCGGAGTGGCCAATAACTTTTGTGCCAGATTTTTGGTTTAAATTATTTGACAATCTCTCTTCTTAAAAGAAACCTAAACCCGGCCCAACTATAATTTGAGGTATTAATACCGTTAAGTAAGTATAACCCTTTTCCTTTTGTTATATTTCCATAACCTGCTAGGGAATAAATTTCCTAATAAGATAAGGAAAGGAATGAATGTTAAATGCACAATGCTTTAAAATAGACCTGGAGTTCTAGTTTCTTGGATCTCTGCAAAGATGTTTGGATCAAAGCTTATTTCTTTAATGACAAATAAATTGCATTAAGCACAATTATATGCTTTTCATAAAGATTCAAAGGCAGAGCTTGTCAGCCATGCAAATATTTTGGTACACGCATTACAGGTTTCTTCTGGGCTGGGCAACTTCTAATTTAATTTAAGAAATGAGTAGGGGAGAATCATATTTATAATAATCACTCTTTCAGAATAAAAGAGTAGGAGCCTGTTTGACTTCAGTGAGCTTTAGATCAGAAGCAAAATTATCGCTGTTATCTCTAATGCCCTTAAAATTATTGTAATAAACTTCCTTTTCTTCTCTTCAATACCCACGTGCAAAATCTTGTAATCTCTGCTAATTTTGAGGCAACAGTTTCCCTGACTCTATTAGAGGCTTTCCAGAACTGTGTTAATGAAACAATGAGACATGACAGGTTGGGTGTTATGGTCTAATAACGATATGCCTTGGAGGTTAATGGCACTTGGCTCACAGCCTCACGCTAACAGTCAGCGTGCGCAGCTGACTGCCCAGGTGTAACATTATTAATTTATTTTGGTTTACTGCAGGCTGTACGTACATCACTGAAACATGCCATCCTTCATTCTTCTGCCCCAGCATTGCCGGCTGTTTGAGGATAATCGCAAGGCTTAGCCGAATAGAAGTAGTATGTCTAAAATTGGTGACTTTTTAAATGAGTTTCTTTGCTGTGTATGGGGAGCTGCTTCCTGCAGGGAGGACGGGAGCCTTCATCCTCTGTGGGGACAGCCAGCCCAAGGCGCTGTGCGTCCACAAATGTTGCACTTGTTATGTACTTGAATGGTTGCGTGTTGTTACTGCCAAGAGAGATAATGATACGTGAACAGTGAAGAGCATGCATATAATCAGCTCAAACCTGGGAGAGAGGGAGATGGATTTTGAGCTTAGGTGGACTAGTTTTGGAAGAGGAAGAAACACAGAGGCTTCAGAGCAAACTGCATTTATAAGTTCTTTGGGGCTACGATTCAACCCCTACTCCAAATCCTTCTGCTATAGTTAAGAAAACTGAAACCAAACCACTTACTTCATGTTGTGTTAACACCACCACATAGGCTTGGGGATATGCAGCAGAGTACCAAGTACATACGCTGCTGGGAGTGATGCAGATGCCAACCTTGAATGAGGCTCCACCACCTACAATTCTGATTTTTTTTTTTTTTTGAGTTACTTAACAAAGCCAGTTGCTGCCCTACATCTTGCAGAAAAGGGCCCAGAAAAGCAAATTCAGATCTTTCTTACCCTTCCCAATGAATTTTGCTTGTGGATAAATAGGCTTGGGACCCCAGCGTTCACTTCAGTGACTGCAAGTGTCATCACATTAAATATGTAGAGAATTATTTTTTTTTTTTTCCTACTTCAAATCACTTGCTTAACTAACAGTCACTTCCAGGACGAAGTGTCTGTAAGCAGCTACAATAATGTGATATATTTGGGTTAATGTTTATCTAGTAGAGTGATTTCTTCGTATGCTATGTTTTTTGTTTTATTAGTGTTAAAAATAGGAGCTTTTCCTAGTAGTCATATAACTAGGCTCTGTGGTGATGATGTCTGCTGATAAAAATAGACTGTTAAATGTGAGAAGAAACTATGAATTCATTGTGCAAAACAAATCCCTTAAATGCTCTCCAGAAAAGGGTAGACAACAGACTGGGAGTAAAGAATATTAAAATATGGTCATTACTATGTAATGCCTCCTGGCCTAATTCCTCCTGCTTGAAACTTCTGTTCCTGAAAAGAGTACGGACACAGGTCCTGCGGGGTTTCTGCTGCCCTGTTCTCCACTGATGTCTGGAGCAGTGTCGCTGCATGACAGTGCTGTCTGTGACCTACCCACATGGGAGACCAGGTGGGCCATGCTCGGGGGGCTCAGGAAGCCAGAGCTCTATTTCTGGCTCTGTCAAGGACCTGGTGTATGACCTGGGGAAAGGCACTCTGCCTCTCCCTGCCTGCGTTTCCTTTCCTGTTTATGTAGGCTGCACACTTCTCAGGCAGAATTTTCGCTGTGTTTAGTGTTGAATGTCTAGTTCTCATCTCTTAAGGGCTGTGGCCCATAGGCCTGATGGTGAATAAATTAAGGGACGGGGAGGTCCGTCGTGATCCCTGATGAGGGAGTTGTTGCTGGTGAACAGCAAGCACATCTGCTCTTTCCTGTGGAAAATAGATGGTTCTCTTTGTCATGACTGTTATTTTGTCGCCAGTTAAGTTGTCTTGATCTAAGTTCCAGAGACTTATTAGTGTAGTAGCCACTGCACTTTTTAAAAAATTATTTTTAAAGGTGAGAATGGACTTGAGAAGGTAGGGTGCCAAAACAGTAATTTGTAGTGTACAGATCTCTCTTTGGGAAATAGAATACATTATAAAATGCGTTTGTGGTATGGAGTAGTGCCAACAATTTCCATGTGAGTTGTAGTAAATCAGAAAAAAATACCTTGCTAGGGGAAAATACGTGGTGGTGGTTGCGATGTCCTGAGATAGGCAAGGCTGCTGCATTTGCATGGCCCCAGGTCCAACCAGGAGCAGGGCTGACTGTCTTCCCAGTAAGCATATGCCCACAGCACACGTATACACCACATATACACGTGACTGGCCACACAGATCCCAGAGGCACACAGAGCACTCATACAAACAGACAGTAGCAGTGGCTGCATCACGAGGTTGCATCCCCACTGTGGTGGCTGGTACAGACTGCCCTGCTCATGCATGCACGTGCACATAGTCAGAGCTGGCCAGGGACTCCCGTGGCCCCATGCTCTTGTCCCCAGAGACACCCCTGGCTCCCAGGCCAGTTACCTACTCATTAGCTAGTCCAGCTTGCTCTTTGCTAGCACGTGCACCCTGCACTCACTCTGGGGTTGTTGCACAGTGAACACATGGGTCTTCCCAACCATGGGCTGGGTGGGAGCTGCCACCATGGCAGTTGCTGGTGCTTGGGTATCCATACAGGCACACGCACGAAGAATAGAAAGTCCTTCACCTTGGAAAAGGTGCAAATGAATTAAATAAGATGGGACAGACTATGCTGATCACATGTGGAGTATGACCAGACATATGTACCAACCTGCTACCTATTGTGATGGTTGTGACCGACCTTTTTTTTTATCCCTTTGTCTCTCTATTTTCCCATGCTTGTTCACCCCCCAAAGCATTTAAATCCATCCCTTTCCCACCTCTGGTGCCTTCCCCTAAACATCCCATAGTAAGTCTCATGCAATCCTGAAATGCTCTTCTCCTGCATTCTGTACATATGGGCAGTAACCCCTCTCCTTAAAAAAGGTTCCTTAGTGTTGACTTCATCAGCCGTCATTGATTATGTTCACAATGGAGCTGAGACCCCTCTGGGACAGCCCTGGAAGGGCCCTGGATGGGCAGTCCCTTCTTCAGAGCCCTTAATTTGGGTTCCCACCTGGTCATGTGCCTGTTGCTTATCTGGGCGTGCAGAGGTCAGCCGCTGATGGCTCCTGGGTCGGGCCTGGGAGGAGTCAGGGCAGGGTATTGTTGGGGCTCTGCTTCCTGCCATTGCATCTCTGTGCTCTTCTGTGTGTGTGCAGACAAACTTCTATCACATAATCGAACACACCTGAGGCTTTCTTTTTAACTTCATAAATGGCTAGGGAAAATGTGAGTAAGCAGGAAAACCCAAATCTGCAACTGGTTAATCCCAGGCCACACAATGTGCTTAATGTCTGAGAAATGCGTGTATCATCCTTGTCAAAAACGATATAGTGAAACTCAAGGCAATAGAATGTAGTTACTTTTGCATATTAGCAATTCAACTTTCACCGTCTATTATTTTAAATATCGTTCTTTGAACCGTAAGTACAAAACCGTAATTAGTAGGTAGAGCAGATACAGCAAGTTCAAAACCAGAAATCAAGCGATGTTGCCTTGGGCAACATAACCACATCTTGGTTGTCACTAGTGTGTTGCAGAGCCCATAATGATACACGGAAGTGAGTGACTTCATGGGAAGATGAGATAGGAGGCATTTATGAAGGTTAACACAATTCCAGCACAAAAATTGAAGGGATTTACCTGCTGGTGTTGGTAGCAAACTCCCCGTTTTGTCTTTGTGGTGGATTAGGTTGCTGATCCTGCCAGTTATTTGTCAGCCTCTCCTCTGTAGCAAGGTGAAAGCTGGCAGGTTCCCCCTTCCACTCCTGTATCATCTAGTTACCAAACTCTTTGTGAGCTCGCCGGCCTTCTCGTCAGCCTGGGCAAATGTCAGCCCTGAAAACAAATCTGCTCTCCAGCCTCAATGTTTGCAGAAATGGATTCTTGTCCAAATAAACAAGCAAGCTGGAAGAAATGCACAAATTGTGAATCTTTCTCTTTCGTGCGATGCTGTGTGGTGGTTGCGTGTTTAGCACAGAGCAGCCTTGTATGAGGAAACGCTCGCTCCGATTTGAGCAGGCTGGGTGCAGGGCTGTGGCTGGTTAGAGCTCATGCAAGAGCTGTGTGGAAATACAAAGGCATTAGTCTACGGCAAGGCAGAATCAGATAATCTGATACATCTCAGGTCTTGTCCATACTGAAAAATTGCACTGTCCCAACTGTTCCAGAGAGCTGTTTTTATGTAACCCACAAATACAGCTGAACTGGTACTGCTGGTGCTGTAATTCTAATTCCAAGCTAGAATGTCTTTCCCATTCCCTCCTGCATGTGAACCATGAACTATCCTGGTATGAGGCACTTAACTAACGCTGTTGTATCTGTGTCCTTGTACCAATGGTCAATAACAAAAACACTTTCTCACTGTCACAGTGGCTGCCTGCTCTGTGATGCAGCATGACCACGCTTCGCGTGCGTGTGCGTGTGTGGCAGTATGTACAAAGCCTGACTGAAGTCAATAGACCTTTACGTGACTGATACCAGAAAGAGCCTTTTAAGTGAAAACCACCACAGATGCAGTCATCTCTGTGCACCGCCATCCAGAGGCCCCAAAAGCTCAGCCTCCCACCCTGCAGCCTCCCAGCAGCAGCTGCATCGCCCCAGGGTTTGGCAGGGAAGGAGCCAGGATGTCCTGGAGGGCAGGGAGGCTGCTGGTGAAGTGCAGCTCGGCCTCCTCAACATGCCTTTTCCCATGGCAGCGCTCTGGAAAGGGAATGGGTAGAGATGAGGATGGGGCCAAAATGGATTACTTGGAATAGCATAAATTAAGGTCGTGAAATCTGAACCTGACGCATAATATAGAAGGACAAAGTGGCATTAATGATAACACTTTGTGAGGGTCAAGGGAAAGGTGGAATAGGGTAAACCATTCTGCTGTTACTTTAAAAATCCCTTTTATTCCTCGCAGATCGTTTTCCAGGTACAAACATGTAACAGCAGTCAGTGGTGAGGTGTCCTGTACCAGTAGCACTCCGTCCTCTCCCCAGACAGAAATTACCTTTATTGTTGTGCACATTCTCAGAGTAATACTATAATGTTTACCTGCAGAAAACTGGTTATCTATGACGATCTTGTTAAAGCAAGAGGATTTCAAAACAAAGCATTTCAAAGCAAAGTTAAAACATAGATAAAGATATTTTTCCACTGGTGACCTGATTATCCCCCTCTATATTTTTTTATTCTGTATTTTGATTGGGTAGTTTCTAATTTCTTTTCCCTTCCTCTGATAAATAATTTTTAGATTTCATTGAGGTTTTCTGAACTGAAAACTGATGCCTGGCACTTTTTTCTTTTCTCTCTCTCTCTTTTTTTTTTCTTTTTTTCCCACGAGAACCTCTCACTTTGTGGTTGCTTGAGGAAGTTGACTTAAGCAATTTAAAATGTAGTCGTGGCTTATTTAGAAAGAGACACTGGCCGTTAACACAAAAATACATGCCTAAATATGCTAACAGGTGCAAGAGCTGTCTAATCACATGATGGCTACAGGAAACCTATTAACCATAGTGTTTGGGTTAAAGACAGGTCATACTGATAACTAAATACAGAAAGTAAAAACTTCTTGCTGTATTGTTTCTTCTTTCTTATTTCCTCAGTTTTCCTTGCTACTGATTCCACTTATATGTGGAAGTTGAAGTTTTCTGAGTTCTAGATTTAGTATGAAAGGCTGTGACACTGATTAAAATCAGTGACAGTCATAGCTGTAGTAGGAACAGAAATAGAGGTGTGAGGTTAAGCAGATGTCAGCATTCATTATGAACTTCTGTGCTCTTTCAGGTTTCAGGTCACAGCTTCCAAATTCTTTCTCCGCGCCACTTGGTGTCTATAAAATAAAGCTTGCAGAAAAAAAATAAGGCTAATGTCCAACTGCTTAGATTATCTTTGGATTTCATGTAAGGCAACTTTTTTTGTTTTGTTTTGTTCTAGATCTAGAGCTTTTCTTCCTTGTTATGAGGAGATAGCTACAAATAAATACATAAATCTTTTGACTAGACTTCATAATTTCAGCTTCACGAAGGAGGGGCCCTCTTCTGTACTACCTGTTTGTTCTATACCAGCCCTACAGAACACCTGCATGACCAGAAAAACAAAACAAAATATACATATATTATATATATTTCTTAGAGAGTAAGTATGCTGGCTTTCTGTAGGCAGGGGATCCCTGGTGCTTTGCCTTTAGGTGTGATCCAGTGCATTTCATACCCTTGCTATCGATGTGCTTACTGATTGAAGGTTCAGTGTGTGTGGCACCATTTCACTCTTGCCTTTAATTTTATTTATTCATTCCCAGTCATAATTTCTAGTTTATATCAACTGCCTCGTGGCTCATATCATCTTGCCACTGTACCTAATTTTGAATCGTCAACATGCTCATGGAGCATTTGGAACCATGGAACAGCTTGGAGCAGCATGGAAGCATGGAACAGTCTTTTTTTTCTTTTTCTTTTTCTTTTTTTTTCCTGTTTGAAATCTACTTCCTATGAGTCAAATCCCAGCTTCTCCGGAGTCTCCGCACACTACATATTTTCGCTTGAAGTTATGAATCCCCAGTCCAGATTTCTGAACTCCTGTGCAATTAAAAATACATATAATCAGCTATAGGAGAAACTGTAGAGAAGGGGGCAGAAGGGTGACTTGGTACTATGACTACAGCTTGCTTTGCTGTATTCTCTCATCACAAATCTATTACCATGTTTGACTGGAGAAAGTATTCTGGAAGATCCGGGCTCTACATTTCAGAAAGGGCAGAAAGAAACAGTATTTTGTGCCAGATTTATAACAACGATGGTAGGTTTTTATATGTAGTGACTTTTGTTAGTAGAAAATAAGGGCTGAAGTAGTTACCAGAATGTCATGTTATGAGCTGGAAACAGGGCAGATCCAGGCAAATGAGATGTGGAAAAAGGGTATTTACATTGCAAAAGGACTCACAGTTCTCTGCTACTCCGTGCATTATTGAAAAAAGCCACAACAGATGCAGCAATATCTAATCTCTTCCCCAGAGAAGAGGAAGCCACCTTCTATAGTTTGTAACAATGCTTGTAGGTAGCTAAAATTTAATTTGTCTGTATTTCAACATCATCTTTTTTCTTATAACTGCTTTAAAATGGTTTGCTTCAGGAGAGAATTTGGAGACTAAGTAGACATTATCGCTGCTCTTTTTACGTAGCCTCATGTTATTCCTCATGTATGTGAGGAAAGAGATGGCCTTCTCAAGAGTTTTATCAGTGACACTTTCCTACTTGAGTAGTCCTGTGCTCCAGTCTACATCGTGCCATGGTGGTTCCTGCTGCTCACGTCCTGACTCAGGTTTGTGTCAAGCTGGCTGGCTGTTCTACCAGGGCAATAATAACATCAGAAGAGGAAAGATGGGCACGGCATTAAATTCTGCTCAAAGAGGCACACTGCTTTGTCCACTGCAGATACTTATCTATATGTAGGATAGAGTTTGAATGTTGATCGCCTCTTCTGGAACTATTGTGGGTACATTGGCAGCAGGGCCATTACATCGTAGACATGCAGAATCCTTGTCAACAGCTTGATGGGAGTTTTGAAGCTGGCTAGAACAGAAGACACTGGTCTGTGGCAAACACACTGCACCTGTCTCAAGGCAGCTTTACAAAAAGGCCTGTTGATGTAAAATGTGGAAATTGAAGATTGTGTGCCTCGGTCACAGAGGACTGAACTAGAGCCTTTCATTTCTAAATACATGTTCCTCTTCTGAGGATTCACAGGAAGCTTGTGCAGAGCCTTTTTTTTGCCAAGCCAGTCAACCTGTGCTGTATTTTTGAAAGAACTTGTGTGGCATGTTGATGTCTTTGTTCATATCTCCTTTCCTGTACAGGTCTCTATCAAGTGCCTTACCTAATACAGACTTCTGGAGTTTGCATGCTGGTTGCCAGCAAGCATAATAGAAATCCAGGATTCAAGTGACTGAAAGAAATAAGATTTTATTTTTATTGTAGGATTTGAGCATGCCCAAGTGATGTAGCAGGCCCCAGCACTCCTTTTCACTTGCCCTGTTCTCTTTTATGCTCTCTCCTCCCCTAGTATGCCTCAATCTGTCAATCCTGCCCTTCTCACCAAGCAACTTTTGCAAAAGACAATCAGAGCACTGAGCAGCATTTTCTGAAAATACAGCTTCTGTACCTCTACTGTTCCCGCTTAGGTCATTCCAGCAGTGGTATCAGTCATTGTCCTAGAGAAAAGATAATCCTTGGAGGCTGGAGAAGGGACAAATGCAGCTGTGGTTCTGTCCTCTGCCATCTAAACAAAAGGTGTTGGAAGATTTTTTTTTTTTTTTTTTTTTTTTTTTGTGGCTCTCTGAGATGACCACAGCACCCTGGAGGTAGATGGGAGGCTAAAAACCAGCACACCCTTCATACTCTTGCACGCCTGAATGCAGTGCAGGAAGCTTGAATCGCTCTGATCCTCTTACTCTTGCTAATAAAGGCTTCCTCCTGATACTGATTTTTCTACGTAAACAGTGAAGGACTGGACTGACAGTGTATTTGGCCTCCTGCAAGAGGGAAGATATTTTGTTACAGGGTGCACAATACAATCTGTGAGGCAATGCATGTGAGACAAGAGGCCTGGGACAGGTGATCTCAGAGGTGTGTGGGATACCTGGTGAGCCTGAATGTGGCCATCTGCATAGTTATGAGTCAAGTTCACCTGGTTCACTGAGTGTGAATCGGGATTGAGACATGACTACTAAAAGCAACAGATGTATCATAAGACACTAAAGCCAAAGTACAAAAAGTATTTGAACATTGCTACGGTTTTGTTGACACAAGAACATACTTTTGTGCTCTATTGAATCCATGCTGTTCCACAATTAGAGGCAGGATTGAAAGCCGTAGATTTCAGAGATCCTTATCTTATGTCCTAGGTCCTGTTGAGCTGCTATTTTGTTGCCATTGCCTGGTAAAATATTTATCTTCTGGAGCCTGTGGGTTTTTATTTGTTTTGTTTTCTTCTTCTTTTTATATATATAATATATATATATATATATATATATATTTTTCATTCCTTGTCTAAAGTACTGAACGTCCATGAGATGGCTACATATCTGGAAATAATTAGAAAAACACTAAATAGATAAGCAGAAGGAGGTCCTGAAAGACAGAGCACAATGAAATAGCTTACCTGGGAAGAGGTTACAGGAGTTCTTTTGTAATCTGGTATCTGGGTGTGGTTTTCACATCCCCATTTCTTTTGCGTCTAAAGCAGTAACAGATCACATAGGTATTCACCTGTGTCCTGTAGATATGCATTAAAGAATAATAATAAAAATACTAAAAAAAAACAACTTGAACTATTTTTCTTTTTCCATCCTGACAGCTGTATTCAGGAGTGAAGTTTAACAAGGTGCTGTTCAAGTTTGTTGCTTTTAAATGTTCACAGAGAATGTGGAAGAACATTTGTACACATTCTAATAGGGAATATTACATAAAGCATTTTAGTCACTGTTCCATATGACCATTGTCACTTAATTCCCAGAGAAACTAAAGCAACAAAAGCCTGTGTAATTTCTTCTCTGAGCTACATTGGAACTTCATGTCAGTGTAAGGCATAAATTTAACTTCAGTCTCACAAGCAGAAGTCTGCATTACTACATTTTATATTTAAACCTCCATTTGAGCTCTGAATTTAACGTAATTAAAATTTTTGTGTGCTTCTCTGATCACATATGAATAATTCTTTGCTTGATTTTTATTTTACCTAATTTTGCCTCCACACCTCTGCTTATGGTGAAGCAGGTATGATTCCTACCACAGTCTTCACCATGTTTTGGCATCATTTATGCTTACAAAAAACCATCACTCACTCAACCTTCTAGGATCAGTTAAGCCAAGGAAAAATACTTCCCCTAATTCAAGTGGTTTTTAGAGGTGAAATACCTGGTAATATATGAGAATCCTCAGAGGGCAAAGAAGTGAACAAGAGCACTCGCACACATGCTCTCCCCCTATCCCCAGCCAACCATGGTTACAATTCATGAATTCAAGCCTGAAAATATTGAACAGAAACAAAAAAGGAAGAGGTGAATACTTCAACCTTGCAAGAACACCTAAATGAACAATGAAGAGGAGGATAATGCATACTTGATAGGAGAGAGTATAGTTTTAAACTGGGCCAGTAGGTCTTACCTCTATGTTAGAACTCATTTTTCACATGGGGGAGAGAGCTGATGGGGAGTGTGGAGGTAAGGGAAGAGCTCCAGCAGTGCCTTTAAATCCTGCTGTCCCCCAGTGACAAGGTTACGTAGATGACCCAATGAATAAAAACCAGCAGTTCAGGGAGACAAGGTACCTGTGATTTCAGTACAAGACAGGTATGCCTTTGGCTATGAACAGTGACTGACATTTGAGAGTGGGCCGTGTGTTTACTTTTAACAAAGAAAATCTGAAGCTCAGTAAAGATGTGAAGAACTTGGATGGAAACCTGCTTACTGGGCATCAAGCCATGCAAAAGAGAATAATTTCCAGTTTGCTTGTTTGCCTGTGAACGTTAAACTGCATAACACAAGGTTATACAGTTCCTTAACAAGCAGTTCCTTAGCACTATTAGGAGTTCGTTTAGCCCCCCCCCCCCTTTTTGGGGTTCTTTCTCAGTTATAAACTTGCTTTCCTCTGAGGAGATGATCCACGCTGTGTCAGATGTTGCATGGGGAACAGTTCACACTCATTCCAGAGAGAAGAAAGCCTGATCCTGATTTTAGGAGAAATACCAGTTCTAGCATGCTGTCAAAAGCCATGGGGCTATCAAAGTCAATCCTGTGTGAGGCATGCAAAATTTGAGGTATCAGGGATGCCAAGTCTATGTTTTGTCTGGCGTGCGAAGGGTAAGGGCGTGAAAGCTAATAGACAAAATTAACAATGCATTCACTAGTCCATAGATTTCTTTCATCTTCTTTCAGTGAGCCTGCGTGTGTCTAATGAGGCCTTTCTACGTTACACCAAGATCAAGGGCAGCCCCGTCCTCAGGGCAGTTTGGTGGTGGCTCTTAGAAGCCCTGTGCAATAACCTACTTGTCCTTGCCAACAGAGCGAACAAGGAGAAAGATTGGCTCTCAAAAACTGAAGGTTTATCTTGAATCCTCTGCCCAAAGTGCACATGAGGTCATATCTTGAGAAGACAGCTCTAACCACTTAGAGAAGGAAGGTATTTTTCTAGTCTCTAGTTTCTCTTCTGAGATTTGCTGTCCATTATATGGATTAAAAAAAAAAAAAAGCATACCAGAAATTGTGGCTCTTGCCAGCATCTCAGGCAATTGAGTATTATAAGTGATAATTATGCTCCCGGCAACAGGTTAAGCCAGATGTTCAGGAGCAGCAGCTGTTGGCAAAGTTAGCTGTTTCATGGTGTGTTGGAGTGATTCTTGGCATCTCTTGGGGGAAAGAGGGCATGAAAATGGGGAAAAGTTACGTAGACTATAAGGTGCAACAATACACTATGATGATAGAAATCTATATCAGTAGTGGAGAATGGAGAAGCTTGAAGATGATGGCAGCTCTGAAGAAGGTAAAAAAAAATACCTCCTGGGCGTTTTCAGCCAGTGATTTATGCTTATCAAAAAGAGCCATTAGGAGTGGCAGCTGGATCTATTTCAAATAGTCTAGCTCTGGATTGTGGGAATATGGCCTAGAGGCTTTTCTTCCATTTTAGGTACTCAAAATTCAAGCACTTGGGATTTCTTTACTAGCAAATTTTGCGAGGAAGGGAAATCAAAGGTTACAGGGGAAGGTCACAAATACTTTGCCACTGGTGCAATAGAGAGGAAATGTATGATTATCTTGGGTCTAAGATTTCTTGAGCCTTCATGTACTTGTGTAATTCTTCTGACTCTCCTTCATAAGCAGCACAGGAGGCATAGCAGCAATGGTGGGAGCAGTTGCAATGAAAGCTACTCACGATCACAGTGAAGATTTTTATGAACCTTCCCATAGATAATCGGATCATGCAGGGAATACTTTTGAAGGAGCTTTAATCTTGAGGGCTCTCTATTGAATTCAGAAGCCAGTTTTTAACACTTGTCTCTATGGACAAGACAATGTGATGAGTTTGGGGGTTTATTTGCATTTTGTGCTATGCTTGAAAATGTTCCGAATGAGATAGCTCTGCATCTATAAGTATGCCCAGACAGTCTATATTGTCTCAACTATATATTTGCATAAATAATTAAGTCTCTAGACCAGAGTTGTTTTGAGCCTTGTCATCCCTGAGAAGAGCAAACAATTCACTCTCTCCGTTAAATGCATTTTCTGCAGAGTCTGTAAGGAAACTGAGTAGCACACAGAAGAACATTTGTGTTTTTTCCAACTACAAAACTTTTAAGTGGATAAGGTTTACATACTTTGTGGTGTAGCTGTAACTAAACGTGATATAATTCAGCTTTATTTATAATTCAGTCTGAGATTTAGGTTGCGTTTACATAACGGAATTGTCAGCATTTATGTATGTGAAACGCTTGGTACCAGGCATCTGCCTTCAGACGCCCAGTGTGGATCACAACGGTGTGTAATCGCAACCGGTTTCTCACTAGGGAACCTTTAAATTCCGGCACCCAGGGCCTCTCATTTTAAGACCTAGTTTGCACTAAGTCATAACATTTTCACTTAAAGTACCTTCAAGTGAGATCTGAAGTCTCAGTCTTTGGTATTCATGCACGTTTGCACATGAACGAGCTTACATAAACAGGCATTTGTGTGCTTCATTACTTCACTTTTCTTAGGTAAATGCTTATGAGAAAATATGCACACATCTGAGAAAAGCCCATTAAAAACTTATTTTCACTGGTGAACTTTCAGGGATCCTAGAGGGATGATAGTTCATTTGCACATGCTTTCTTGTCCTTCAGAAGGATCTTCCGAAGGGGAAGATGTGTAGGAAAAATAAGGTTATTTTACCCATTGCTTACTAAAGTAACAGAGTTGAGTTTTTCAACTTGGTATTGCATGTATATTTATTTATTTTAATGAAGAAACATATGGCACCATACTTGTGCTGGTTGGGGTGTGCTTTTCTGCTTACTCATCCCAGAAGGCTTAGTATGTTATGTTGTTTTTTCTATAAGCATAAACACTGTCTAACCATTGGGGAAACTGTCTGGGATCAGATCTACTGAAGCTGATGTTTCCTTTACCATCTAATGAGAACACCTCAAGAAGGAATGTTTCTTAAACTGAGGAAGTATTGTAAATATTGCAGAGCAAAATATACACAAATTAATGCTGCATGTTTCCCTGGAATAAGTGGGAAGGGTGGATGGGTGAGAACATGTAACAAAACACACCAAGACTTAATTTGGGCAATATTTTGTCGTTCCTTTTTTATTATTGTTGTTAAACTATATCATTCTGTTTCATAACACCGTTACGTTAAGCTCTACACCCCAAAAAACATACTTGGGATGTGAAAATCCTTCTTTAGTTCTGAAATGTTGCCAGAAATGTGTGCGTGGTGGAAAACTTCCATTCCCCCCCCCCCCCCCAATTGCCCCCAATTGTATCTATAAACTGTATATCTCTGTATATTTCCCATTTCATAAATATCCTGCCTTTAAGTCCATTCTTTTAAAACTGAAGCGACTGAGGAGGGAAATGGTAGTTTGGGAGTTCTGGTGTCTGTTTTTTTGTAGATTTTTAAGTGTGTGCCCTTTATGATATACACTGTTGCATTTTTTGACCATTGCAGAAAATTTTGAAAAGTCTGTGGAATTAATTTTAAAATGTTTATTTAACAGCAGCTGTAGCTCAAAGTCCTAGAGTAATACAGTATTCTTATTGTGTTTTTGTTTTTTTTGTTTGTTTGTTTGTTTTTTTCTTTCTTTCTTTCCTAAAGCTATTAAAAACCAGAACGCTTACATGGAAGTAAATGTAAAATGGACAATTTTAAGGTTCCGGTCATGTGTTTAGATCAGTGAAAGTCCTCCTGCTTTTTCACCTGTTCCTGTTGAATTTGGAAAGTCTCCGCACTGAGATCAGAGTGTACTATCCGGGGACACAGAAGAGAGGAGCTGGTGAAATAGGAAGGGTTAAGCACAAAAACTAACCATAACAGTAATGTGGCCTTTCTTGCTGGTGGGCTGTAGACTGTCATTTGTTCTGTAAATGGTTTTGCTTGTCCAAGCAGTGTATGATGGTTAATTTGTTAGTTTTGAAATGGAATTGAGGCACATTACTTAGTTTTGTTTGTCTTTGCTCACTTTGTGCAGCTGAAATTTCTTGAGAACGGTGGTGGTTTCTTGAGAGTATTAAAAACCTACAGGAACAGCAGCTGGGCTTTTTTTCAGCTAGCTGAAATTCAGAGTTCTAGCTTCATGGGGGCAGGTCTGTTGGCTTGCTATGAGCAGGCTCCACTAACTGCCCTGGATCTTGTTGTGTCTCGCTTGTGTTGTTTAAATTAATATTTCTTTAGTGATGTTCATGGAACTCTTGCCACTACTTAGCATTAGAATTTGGGAGCTAAGCTATTGGTGATTGCTTAGCAACAGTAGCACAAATGACAAGGACAAAGTGTGTCTCCATCAAACCGGGAGAGCACTATGCTCTTGGGAATGCAGGGAAAAAGATAGTTATGTTACTGCGATGCTTCTGTCTCTAGTTAGGATGTGCTCCAGTCAGCAGGCGTGTTGATTATTTTACGTGAAATGCTGTTTTGGTTGGTACAGGGGAGATGGGATGGACAGAAAGAGATGACCACAAAGTGGCTAAGAGGATTTGTTCACCTGTTGCGCAGATGCAGTATGTTGTTAAACCAAACAAGTGCACAGCAGTCATGTGAAAGCATTACTGGTGAGTGGTAAGTGCTTAGAGGTAGAGGCTGATTTAAACACCTTCTCCACATTGTCATCCTGTGAATAAAATTCCTCTTCGTTGTTTCACATTGTTTATGTTAATGGAAATTTCTGTAGAGCCACAATGGCTTCGAGGTTCCCATCATCAAAGGTACCTTGAAAACCAGCAGAGAGAGAAAATTCCTGCCTCAGAGAGCTTCAAATCTCCAAGAAGACCAACGAGGCAGGGAAGAGAGGGAATACTGCCCCCATTCTCCATGTTGATGGCTCCTTCCACACCTTAGTTCCTGTCCTCATGTCTGCAGAGCCTCCTTCCTTCCCATGTTCAGTGGTTGGGAACTTGCTGTTCCCCTTGCAACACACAACTCTCAGTTATGAATTGCAGCATCAAGACCTCTCAGGACCTTTCTGAGGACCCTCAGAAGTTCTGCAGACCTCCAGCCCTAAAACAAGGGAAAAGCTGCCATTTGTGGTTGGTTGGTATGGTCTCCGTTTCTTAGTCCTCCTGGTGAAATGGAGGCTGCTGACTCACAACCTGATGCCCTTTGGGGTGGGAGCTTGGCTTGCAGATGCCGCACCCAGCAGGCTCTTGCAGCCATGGAGGGGAAAAAACAAGTCCCTGAGGCTTCCTGGCACGTGGGCTTTTCAAGACAAGTGTAGTGTATCGGGGAGGCTGTTGTTCATTTCTCTGCTGTCTCCGTGCTGCCTTTTGCCCCCCTGCCATGCCCTCCCCGCTGTGCCAGCGTGTGCTGGTCCCAGGAGCGCCCAGCTGGGCCGTGCAGCTGGGGTGGCAAGGGCAGCCCCCGTACCAGCTGTGCCCTCACTCTGGAGGGCCTCTGGAGCCTGTGTCCACATCTGCCAGAGAAGCGACGTGTCTGCCTGTTTGCCAGTCACGTGTGTCTTGCTGCTCCTACAGCTGTGTGAAAGACGTGGGACTCCATCCCATAACCCTCCTGTCCCCCCCAGTGGAAGATGAACCAGGCTAGGAGATGCTTGTGAGGTGGCAAATGCTCTCCTATCTGCCCCAGCATGGGGGCCGTAGCTGGCAGCACAGAGGAGGCATTCTTAAGGCCCCTCCGGAGGGACCAAAAAAAAATGAATTGCACCTGAAACAAGAGAAATCAGGAGGTGTAGTGGTAAGGAAAAGGCTGCGCTCCCTAGCTTTGAGGAATGCAGCCATCCTTGTCTGTTACTCCTCCCAAATCTCTAATAACGCTAAGCAATATTTCATCTCGCACCTTTGAACACACTTGAGCGGGCATCGCACTGTCACCTGCTCTTTGCCCATTTGCTGTAGTGTGTGAGCTTCCCATGGCAGTCCTCCCAGCAATCTGCCCTACCTCTTTTTCGGCAGGAGATAGTTTCACTTAGGGGGTTATTTGTTAAATGAGATACAGTCTTGAATTAACATCTTACATAAGCGTTACTGAAAGAAAATGGATCCCACCTATTGTGCAGCAGGTATAATGGGGCTTCTTACACAGCACGGCTTGGGAATAACCCAATTCCTTAATTAACTCTCTCTTTCTATGCCAAAACCAAGCTGCTCAGGCAGTTTTATTCTTTTCCCATGTCTGGGAGGCAGTGCAGTGTTTGAAGACTTCAGTCAAGCTGCTTGTTGATTTTAATAACACCTGTGTCTTGAGGCTGATTGTGGGGGGATCGCTGTCTGTCATTATTCAGTCACTTTGTTTAAGCTTACTAATCAGTTTGTTGGCTTCAGCATCTTTTGTCAAAAACATCTCTGCTTTGGAAGAAATCTGATACGTTTTTGCTTTATTTCTTTAACAGATTAGTTTGCTTTTCCTCAGCTCCTATGTGAAGGGAATCTGCCACCCGGGAACCAAGCTCCTGTTTAAAATAACTAGTGTGTACCTATGAGGTATTCATTAAAGGATCAGGCTTTTTTGTTTGTTCTTTAGTTATTCCTAATTAAACATTAGAGGATCACCAAGATAGTTAAAAGTTATTTCCACGCACAACTCTTCAGATCCCCCAGTTCTTGACGATTTACCTTCCATAGGTAAATGGAAGAAGAAGAGTGGCTCAGGTTTATCTGCTATGAAGGAAAAAACAAAAGCACAAACTGCCTTTCAAATGTCTGGTTTTTTTTGGGGGGGTGGATATAGGTACCGGCCAACAGTCAACGGCACATGCTGTGGTGGTGGCCTTGAGATCAGTTCTGTGACCCACAGCATGATCTACCCCTGGCCCTCCTGCATCCATGTCCATGGTCAGGCCACCTCCAGCTGGTTCAGAGGGTGCTGCTGCATGGTGGGGTGTCTTTACTTCAGGAATGGGTAGGGCAGAACAAGAGCAGTCGTTCTGTCTTCTCACCAGTGATGCTCATCCTTTTCCGTAGGAAAGCGATGAAGCTTAACCAGGCAGAGCTGATGCGGAGGTGGGGTTGGCTCCTGCTGTGACACAATAAATCTGCGGCCTGTCTCCATGGATTGGTTGGAGACAGGAGGTTTAGTGTCTTGGTACCTCTAAGCCTCTAAAGCTCTTCTGACTTTCAGCTCAGGAATCTGTAGGTATTGTGTGAAGGACTAAACTCCTGTGATAGTCTAGGATATTGTAGCAGAAGCATACTCCTTATGCTTAGCTTATGGCTTTAGGAGGAAATGTGTTGTCTGAATTTTCTCTGTAGAATTTGGCTTTGAACGGGAGCCATCCTTTTCCTGGATTTTAGCCATGGCACTACTTGTTGAGAGATCATCACGATACCGGCATGAAAATATAACCTCACCCTTCTCCCCATCTCCATACCCTTGTAGGAGCGTATCTATCATCTTTCAGACAACTCTAAACCACGTTTGAATCTATGTATTCACACTGAGCAGCTCTGGTGACACCCATAGCAACCTCGATGCTGGGGGTGGAGTGCTCTGTGGCCCCCTGCCTCTGCAGTGCACTTGTCACTTGTTCAGCAGATGTTCTGGGCTGCTATTTTAGCTGTTTAGAGGATCAGAAACAAACTTTTCTCTGGTTGCTATTACATGCTGACTACTATTTAGCTTTCCAAAGCAGAGTTGGAGTAGAGATTTGTAAGTGATATTTTAAAAAACGTTCACAAGAACGAGCAAATTCAAGCCAAGAATGTTTTGCAGTCATGATTTCAAGTTTATTGGAGTTGTGTGGCAGTTGACAGCGCTGCCTTTTGTGGCACAGTCTCACAGTGGTGTGTACTCCTTTGTAAGTCTCTTTGTAAGTCTCTTTGTAGTCCTATTGACTCGTGACAAAAAGATCTGAGGAGCATTGGCATATTGGTATTACAGCTTGCAACAGCTCTGTAATGAATCCCAGAGTGGGAATTTCCATCTCTTCTTCTAACTTCTGTCTCTTGTAGTGGATTATCTACATATATGTGGCTCATGCTTTAGATGGGTTAATGAACCAGGAAGGTCCCAGGTCATGTCCAGGACCTAGAAACATCATACATGGGCACGGGGGGAACCGACTCCTTCATCTGGGAGCTGGGTCAGCGTGGTACAAACTCCTCACTGCCTGCAGACAGACATTTGCTCACTGGACCATTTTATGGCACTGATAAGGAACATATGGAACATATTTTTAGCCCTATCAAAGCAGTTAATAAGATTTTATTTTCACTTAAACATGTGCCTCTCTTACATAAATATGCAAACCCATCTCCTGTAAGTTACAGGGGATGTTGTACTAAAATGGCTTTCTTTAAAATTTTGAAGAAAAATTTTGTAATGCCATTTTTTTGCTATTGCTTGCAAACAGGATTTGAATAAGCAAAGACCATTATAAATGTGGTTTCAGAGGCTGTTCATCTTGAAACAAAGGGATTTCTTCACATTCGACCTCATTACTCTGATTAGTGGGCTTGTAAAGTGAAGCATGAAAATGAACCATGACATAGACATGAATTGATTGTACTAAAATCTACACAAACTGCTTCTTGGAAATGAAAGTATGACAGCCATCTTCTCTGAACTGTTAAAAAAAGTTACGTTTTCAGAGTAGGTCAATTTTAGGACCTGTAGATTACATTGCTGTAGCTGTTGGGGGAGACAGCAAGAAGCTAAAAAAAAAACAAAGGAATCAGTAGAATGCTTTTTGTTTCTTTAGCAGTATTGGAAAATGTGAAGAAGTGACAAAGCTTCGGAAGAAAGAAATGTTGAGCACGAATGTGTTTTGATTGGGTGGAAATGGATGAAAGTCTATTTGTTGTCATTTTTAAAATGGAGAGAATAGTCTGCATTATTTTCAGAAAGGCCTCTTTGTATCCTGCTTACTTCTGCCTTCAAATGCACTTTGTCCCATTTCCTTGGCTGTTATAAAAATACCTGTTTGGATCTTCGTGGAGATCCTGGAAGAGGGCAAGTTTATTCTGTAACGTTGTTTGGGTTACGGGCACCGTATGGTGCAGGTGCAACACAGCTGTAGTGGTAGAGCTGCAACGTACTGTCTTTTAGAATTAGTTTTTGAATAGTGAGTTTTCTTAATAGAGCTCAAACCTGCAAGACCGTGTCTTTTCTGGTGTGGACGGCCAGAATGCTACAGCCATCTCAAACTGCTTAATGTGCTGCGTGTGACCGCGGGCTGTCCATCTTCTTTGTGTTCTGTAGCTCACTTTAACAAGAGCAAATAATTCGAATGCAAATGTTGGTGCTGCTGCAATACTGTTTCTAGAGATGACTCACAGTGGTACAAATGAGATCCCAGGACTCCTTTTGCAATCACGTCTTCATTTCCAATAAGCGCATCTGGAAAAGGATTTCTAAATGATACTGGGTGTCATGAAAAAGCAAATTGATGATATGATAGTCAGGAGGAAAATTCAACATCTTGGTATTTAGGAAATGAGGGGTAAGGCTGTGGGTTGCAGTAATGAGCCTAAGTGTGCATCTGCTGTGAAATTTAGCTAATGTGAGAAAATAAGAGGTCTGGCTTCAAAGCAAGGGCTGCTGAGCACGAGTGTGCTTGGGGCACCCCGTGATACTTACTGCTTTTGGTCCTACCAAGCTGCTGCCGTTGTGGTTTGGTTCTCAGGGAGGAGCAGGGTAGGATGTGATCTGTAGCACACTGGGTGAGCCGTGCAGTAGTGAGGCTTTGGGTCTAGTGTGGAAGTGGAAAGTATGATTTTTGGAGCATTCTGGGACATTTTCCTGTTAAGCAGCTTTTCCTGTGCTTTACTGTTGCTCTGTGGTGCAGGTCCTCCAAAGTAACCTGTGGAAGCAGTGCGTTGCCAGGCTCATTTACCCCTTGTTCCATATAGGTGAGGGTTGTGCATTACCTACGCTAAACCTTACTAGATGGGTTTTGGGACTGAAAAGAAATGAGCAGCTCGTTCAGCCACTGTGCTTCAGGCCCGTGCCACAAGGAAGAGCCGTGCTCGCTGGCATGGCCACCCTGCAGCGAGCCCCATGTGCCCGCCTTGGGTTGGGAATGCCCCACAGACAGCGCGGCTTCCTGCCACAGCCTGCAAGAGAGCTGCCTTGCAGGGGCTTGCGAATGGTCACCCCTTGGCAATCGTTTTGTGGCATATGCTGTGTAAACATGTGGGATTTGTTCCCTTCCTTGGCATGAGTCAGCACAGAACTTTGCCTATAGGACTGAGAGTATGCTTTGAGAGATTTCTGTGGAAGGGAGGCACAGGAAAAGGGATGGGGAGGAAGGAGGATCCCGTCTGCCTCTGTTTGCTTAGAAATGGCCTGGGGAATGGCTCAGCAGCAAAAGGCAGGATCACTTCCAGCACTCCAAGAGGCTTGTGTGGGATCCACTCTACATGTACCCACCAGAAAGTGCTCTCCTGGTAGGTTTTGTAGGGGACTGGCTCTGCGTAGGTTTCAGGACGCACGTTTCGAGTATGCACAATACGGCAGCCTGCTGTTGAAACCAGTTCTGGTTCTTGAGCACAGACACTTCTCGCTCTGTGTATTTCCAGCACACGTTAGTGGAATTTATGCACTGAGCAGGACAGAAGAAATCCTGGATGAACAAATTCTTATTTAGCAGCTCGTGTGTTTCTAATACAAAACCTCAGAACAAATAAACTCTGCCCAGCAGGGCCTATGTTGCAAAAAGCAGAATGACAGCACTGTTGACTTGACTGTTCCCTGTCTTTCAAATGAACTTAAGTGAGTTCCAGGTATTCATTGGTTCTTGCTTCCTCTGCTGGTTACCCAGACGAGTATTTTAGTGACTTTCTGTTTTTCTAAAGATGCTTTTTTCATGGTTTTGCAGGGGGGAGGGAGAGCTCGTAAGGGCTGAGGTTGGAGAATTCACTCTAAAAATGAAAGTACAAGTTAAAGTGTTTATTCAGTATATTAAGATATAATTGATGGTTGCAAAACCACATTTTTGCCCGCTTTTCAGAATACTTGGGTGGCTTTGTACAGACTGAGGTACTGGTCACCATGGATCTGGGGAAGGCACTGTGTGATGCTAGATAAGAACAAAACCAGTGCAGAATTGTTCAAGGTGTTGGCTATCATTAAACAGAATCTTTTCTGCAGAAGAGAGCTTTTGGTCAGAGAGGGGGAGGTTGAGCAAAAATTGAAATATTCAGTGTTGGCCTCTCCTTTATCTTGGATATGTCTGCATTGATCAGATTGACCCTGAAGACTATGGTACCAAAACCTTACTGAAGTAGGAGGAAATTGAAGTTGTGAACAACAAGCTGTGTTAAAAGGTGTAAACAGGCAAATAAATAGCAGCAGATATGTAGCTGAGCAAAGTACAGGCAAGCTTGTATTGATGGTTGCAGTTGCAGTTACAATAATAGAGAGCAACCTGTTTTCCCAGCAATCTTCTGTTGCTTTGCTTTCTGTTAACTCCAAGGTGTTTTTTGGGTTGCAGATAGCATCAGCGCTGTCTACGCAAGCAATAAGGTGAGAGACACAAGTCGTATTGCGTGCTCTTCCAGGAAAAAGGCCAGTAGGTGTCATGCGACATATCCAAACGCGAATGGTGCCGACATCCATTTTACGCTTCATTTGATCCAGGGTAATGATGTCGTGGAGCTGCTGTGTGGAGGAGGGGTGAATTAAGAAACAAAAAAAGCATATATTGGTCACAAGGCTCATTCTGTGATGCAACTTTTGTGGTTTGCAACTTAGAAGTCTGTGTAAATTCTGCTTCAAAATAAAGCCAGGGAGTCGTGGGCTTAAGTCTGGCAGTCTGGGGTTTGGCAACTGCAAATGGGATTTGTGCTTTCTACCTCAGATTTGGCTTTTGTGAACATCCTGGGGAAAAAGAGAATGAGACTCAAGCTACTGTTTGCTTTTTTTTTTTTTTTTTTTTTTTTTTTTTTTTTTTTTTTT